>CM031599.1:101048778-101078778 GCA_018398815.1 Conus ventricosus
TCCTCCCCCTTTCCCCCCATTTCCACCTCTCTCATACTATCCAATCTCCAATCTCTTATCCCCCATCACCGACTGTCTTCTGCCCGACTTGTATCCTATTTCTGTCAAATGAATGGTTAACATACACTAAATTTCAAAGTTGGACGTGCGTAATGTTTTCTTTCCCTTTTTTCCCTGACTTAATCCTAGGCTACGAGAAAGATACGTCCTGTACCCTATTAATTCTTTACGAGCACATCTCACATTATGTACCGTCTTAGTGCATTCTATTTGCTCTTCTTCCCCTTCTCCATTCTCTCGCTCACTCTTCCCACTTCCATCTGCCCCCCTCTCTTCTAGCACTCTATTCGTTTCTCTCTTTTTGTTGTCTTTTGACATTCACACACACACACACCACACACACACACACGCACGCACGCACGCACGCACGCACGCACGCACGCACGCCGCACACACACACACACACACACCACACACACACACAACACACACACACACACACACACATACACACACACGCACACGCACACGCTCGCGCGCGCACACACACACACAACAAACACAGACGTGCGCACACACGCACACTAGCATGCACGAAGACACACACACACACACACACACACACACACACAACACACACACACACACACACACACACACACAGACAGACAGACAGACAGACAGAGAGAGAGAGAAGAGAGAGAGAGAGAGAGGAAGAGAGAGAGAGAGAGAGAGAGAGAGAGAGAGAGAGAGAGAGAGAGAGAAGAGAGAGGGAGAAGAGAGAGACACTGACAAAGAGACAGAGACAGAGACCCTCCGCATTAAGAGAGAAACAGTGTTAACTCAAAGTAAAGTCAGAGGCCGTGTTCCACCTGAGAGGGCTAAGTACCCTGAAATGGCTTTGCACCCCATTCTGACGAAACAATATATGGATATGAGCACACACACACACACACGCACGCACGCACGCACGCACGTACGCACGCCCCCCTCCCCCTACACGCACACACACAACACACACACACACACACACACACACACACACGCACGCCCCGCACCACGCACGCAGGGGCACGCACGAAACGCACGCACGCCGCACCCACGCAACAAAAAAAACACAAAAACAAAAAACACACCCACACCCCCAAAAAACACACATAAAAATTCACAAACCACACGGGGCGCGCGCGCGAAAGGGCAGACAACAGAGAGAGAGAGGGGAGAAGAGAGAGAGAGAAAAAGAGAGAAAGAGGGGGAGAGAGAGAGAGAGAGAGGAGATTTTTTAAAGAAAAAAAAAGAGCATTTGGCCCTTGAAAGCGGCTGGGAAGCATCTTGAGTCCCTTGAAACCATGGAATAGTTTTGCCCCAAAACCCCGGGGAAAAAAACTTTGACTTTTGCCCCTTTGGGGGGGTATTGTTTTAATTTTCACCATGACTATCTGCCCGGACAAACAAAAGGGGGGCAGGGTGATGGGGGGGGAGGCACACCGAAGTAGGTTTGTTTAAACTCTCCAATGTTTTTGGTTCCCTGGAATTGTGGGGCAAGGAAATAGTGTTGGTAAATTTAAAGGCAAAAAGATTATCTGGTTCCCCCCACCCCTTCGGGGGGGGGGTGGGTTTTTTTGGGTTTTGGAAAAAAGGGAAAGGAAATCAAAGGGGATATAGGATAATGGGTTAAAAATGAAATGTGGTATGAGAACACTCTTTCACACAAAACACACACACACACACACACAACACACCCACACAAAACAAAACACAACACACACACAAAAACCCGGGGCGGGGCCGGCAACGGGGCACGCACCCCCAGGGAAAAGCACGCACACAACGCGCGCGGCGCAAAACCCCCAAAAAACACCCCAAAGGGCCCAAAAAGGAAAACGCACGCACGCCCCCGCACGCACGAAACGCACGCACCCCAACGCACGCACACACAAACACACACACACACCACACACACAAAAAACACACAAACAAAAACATAAGCTTTCCCGTTAAAAAGAGCGTGAAGGAATAGGGCGAAGCCAATGAAACCCGGGAAAAAGGCTTGGCCCCCCCTGCAATAAACCGCGGGGAAAAGGGGTTTATTTGGGGTCTTTTTCGTTAGGGGGCTGAGTCACAAAAACCCTTTTGTTTTTGAAGCTTTATATAACATCCCTGGCCAATGACCTGTCTGTGTGCCACTTACTGTGTAGGGGGGTAGAAGAAAAAGGGCCCAGGGATGGTGGTGAAAGTCGGGAAAATCTTTTTTAAATGGAACCCTAGGACAAAAAATTTTAGTGATAATAAGACCCAATTATTTTTTTCCCCTTTCCCTTGGGTTTTGAGATGCAGAAAATTGGTTTTTTTTGGGGCGCACGGTGCCCAATTCAAAGATTTTTAAAAGGGAAATTCTAAAAACGGGTATATTAAATTTCAAAAAGCAATTCAAAAGGGAAAAAAACCCCACCCCAACACACAAAACCACACACACACCACACACACACCCCAACACACACACCACACCACACACACACACACACACACACAAAACACACCCCCCACACAACAAAATCCCAAAACAACACCTTACACAGCCCGCACACACACACACACAAAACCACACACACACCCCCACACACACACACACAACACACACACACAACGCACACACACACACACACACACACACACACCACAAAACACACCACAACACACCCCACACACACACACACACACACAAAACACAAAACACACACACACACACATCCCCAAAACTAAGCGAAAGAAAAAAACCCGGATCCCAAAAATTTTAATTGACTCTTTTTGAAAACGCTTTTGGGAAAAGGGTGGGGGTGAAGATTTACACGTGTGCTTTCCAAGAACTTTTTTAGGGTTAGGGTGACTATATATAGGGGTTCGGAGTAACTGCAAAACAGAAAAAATGTCGTTCTAAAAACCCCCCATTTTCTCCTCCACCAAGTTTTCGGGCGAAAGTGACCTAAAAGGGGGCATATTACAGTTCTCTGAAAAGGGTAAGACTTCAATAACCAAAAAAAAAACAAATTATCAAACAAACAAAAAATACTGTGGGGGGGTTTTTAACCCGGGTTTTAAAATACTAATTTTACAAAACTTTTAAATTTTAGTTTTTTTTAACCCTTTTGTTTTTTCCTACCCTTTTTTAAATTTAACATCTTTTTCCCCGCGCAAAAATTCTTAAAAGGGGAGTCTCTGCCCTTTCATGTGAAAAAAACACTACAGTTTTTAAAAACTGTTCCAAAAGTTTTTTAAAAAACCGAGTTTTTTTTTGGCATAAAACCCACACACTTACCCCAGCTGTCTTCCCCTAAAAGCTAGTTTCGAAAAAAGGGGTTTTTTTTTTTAAAAACATGTTTTTTTTCCCTGCCGAACAGCCCATCTATAAAAATAGTGTCCCCGTTCCTTCAAACAGTCTAAAAAACTGTTCTAAACACTCACTCAGTTTTTTTGCTGGGTTAAAAACTAAATATATGTCATCATCTGCCATAAAACCCTTCAAATCAGGAAAATTGCTTTTTTTTCCCTTTAAGTTTTGGCCCCCAAAAACCACAAATAAATTAAAATTAAAAACGATAAACTTTTTGGAAACCGGGTTTGAGGATAAATATTTTTTTTTCCCCACAACCATTCTGCCCACAAACCCATGAGCAATGAGGATTTTTTTTGGTCAAAAAGGGTTTAACTGCTCCATAGTTTTTATAGCAAATTTTTAATTTCTAATCCATTTATTATTTTTATCAAAAACCCTCTGTTAAAACTTTTTTTCAGTAAAAAAAAACCCCTAGAGGCCTAAATGTGTAAAAAATTAACCCAATTCATTTCTTTAAGATTTTTTCTATTTAACCCACATTGATTTTTTTTGCTTTGTTTATAAACTTAATATCCCTCACCATTGTGAAAAAAGGGGCGATGGTAACTTTAAAAGGTTTTTTAAACGTCAAGTTTTCCCCCAGCTAATTTTAATTTCCCTTTTTAAATAAGGACTCACAAACGCCCAAAACCCTCCCTTTCCCTCCCACTTTTTTTTAAAGACAAAAATTTTTAAATATCATGTGAACGTGTCTCCTAATTTTCTGCTTGGAAAGAACTGTTTTTTTGTAAAGTTTTTTTTAACAACGTTTTTTTTTCTGTGGGGGGATGAAACTTTTTTTTCCCAAAACGGCGTTATTTAAATTTCTTTCCGACTATTTCGCCCGGGCATAAGACTTACTTTAAAAGGGGGCCAGATTTGGAATTTTTTTTCTAAAACCTTTTTTGACGGCAAAAAATATGTAAATGGGCTTATAAAATTAAAATTTTTTTTCCCCATTCAAAATAGGGTTTTCTAAGTGCCATTTGCTGTCAGGTTTTCGAACTATTTTTAAAATTACTGGCCAGAAAATTGTTTGCTTCTACTTTGCGTATTTTTTTTCTAGTTTGGGAAACTTTTTTTTTGGGTCGCAAAACCTTTTTTTGGCGTTTAAAATTTCACCATCTTTAGTGTACTAAAAAAACCATACAAAGGGGCCTATCCACCCTTTCCTTTTCAAAGCCCCCGAAAACATCTGAAAGGGGTCTTTTAATTCAAAGGGTTAACACCTTACGGGCCCCAAATTTAACCCCGGTTTTTTCTCCCCCCCCCGCAAAACATTTTTTTAGTCCCAACTAATTAATTTTTTTTCCAAAAAAAATGTGCAGGTTTTTTCACTTTTTAACCCCTTTTCCTTTTTTTGGTCTGCGTTTTTTTTATTTTAAAGTTTCCAAACCCTTCCAAAACAAATTTTTTTTAAAACTGAAATTTTAGGGAATTGAAATAATTTTCATAATCGCAATATGCAGCTTTCCCTGTGGAAGAAACTTAAAAGGGGGGGCCTTTTCCTTTCTATAATTTTTTTAAATCAGTGTTTAAAACCTCACCCAAAATTTAAAACAAGATAATAAAATGTAATGCAAAAATCGAGGGGGATTTTTTTTCTCCCTCATAATATTTTTGTCTGGCGTAACAATAAAACATAAAAAGGTCCACTGTCTTTTTGGGAAAAGGGGGCCAAACCCTTTAAAGCACCCTCTTTTATCAAAATAGAAACCCCTACTTCTTTTCTTAAAGGGTTTTGAAGGTCAACATTTTTTTTTCCAGATTCGCATTTTAAGGTTTGGGGAGCAATTCAAGGGTTTTACTCTTTGCTTCTTTTTAGCGAGAAAAACCCCCCCGTAAAAACCATCAGGAAATTTTTAAACCCCTGGCTAACTAAATTCCTTCATTTTTAAAATTTTTTAATCTTATTTTTTTCCCTTTTTGGATTCCCAGTTATATTAAACCAAAAACCGACTTTGTAAAAATTTTCATGGAGCCCCAAACCCTTTTTTTGGTTTTCGCATTGGGTTATTAATAGCATGTTCTAAAAAGAAAAGGGCGGTCTTGAGTGTTTTATTGTACAAAAAATTTTTTAAAAAAAATTTTAAAAAATGATGCATTTAAAATTTTACTGAGGCAAAAAAATCTTTTGGGGGCCGCACTACAATTTTTAAAAATTAACAACTGACACCCAAGACATTTCTGTGAACCCCAAAGGGAAACAAACACCTTTCAAAAAAAGGGTTTTAAGAAACCCCATTAAGCAGATATTTTAAAAACCCCCCTGTTAAAAAAGAAAAACATCCCCAAAAGTGTGGTTTAAACACCCGATGCATTTTTTAATCAAAACCAGTTAAATTTTTGCTTTGTTTTTTTGAAATAAACCGGGGTTGGAGGGGTCGTATGCTGACACTTAAACACCAATCCTTTGGTTGGGTCATTTGAAAACAGTTTTCCCATTTTTATTACACCTTCAAAACGTTTTTTTGACTGAATTTCAAGCGCCATTCCCAAATGCCCAAACCTTTTAAAAATCCATTAGCAACCAAATAGACTGAAGGTTTTTTGAAAGGATCAAAACAAAATTCAATAAAAAACATCAAGACAGATTTTAGAAAAAAATTTTTGGACCTTAATAAAAGGCCCAAAGGCACCCCTTATTTTTTGGGGCGTGCACAAAAAGTATAACTATGAGGGGGTCCTCCTTAAAAAACATCTTTCTTTTCGGGCCACAACGTTCACCCCCTGGGGTTCCATAGAGCAAGAGAAAAAACAGAAAGGACAACTTTATTTTAAAACACTTCAAAAGGGCCAACAGGGGGGGGTTTTTAAACGAATAAACACTCTATTCGTATTTTTACTTTTTTGGTTTTTGCTAGGTTCCCCAAGCACAAACGGGGAATTCGAGCATAACAGACCCCTTTTTAACTGGTTTTGGGGCCCGCACAAAAAAAATTATTTTGGGCAAATTTAGAGGAGGGCCTTTTAATTCTAGGGGGGGGGTTTTTGGGGGGGCCTTCAAGAAATTAAAAGGTCCCAAAAATGTTTTACAAAACCAAGATCAAAGGGTAGACTTTGCTGTTGGCACGGGGTTTATACATGCTCCCTTTTTCCTGACCTCAGACTCCAAAAGGGGTTTCCCAACAAAAAAACAAATAAAAAATGAAATTCTTAAAGCGGGCAATGAACAAAAAAGGGGGGAAAAAACGCCCTAAATTCGGGGCCGTAATATTACAAACAATAAAAGAACACCCAAAAATTTAAGTCTTTCCAATCCCCAAAAGTTAAAACCCCCAAAAAGTCTTTTGAAACTCAGCAAAGCTCGCGGACCTTTTTCGCGATGACCATGAAATGAAAAGAAAAGTGCTTTTTTTCTTGGTTAAAACTGGCATAGATTACTTGGTCTTTACCCCTTACTAAAAAGAAACCCCAACTATTATAAAAACTAAGGGGTCCATAAGTCGGGGCCAAAAAGGCCAACAAACTTTGTTTTGCAGAAAACCCAAAACCCAGTTTGACAATACCCCCAATTTTCCCTTTGGAAAAAGGGGTCCCGGGCCCCTTTTCCCCACAAAATTTTTTTAATAAACTTGAAAAGAAGAAAAAGGGTTTTTTTTTAACCCAAAAATTTATCAGCGGGGCGATGGCGGCGGAGGCATTTAAAATTTTGGCCCCCCCACTCCCTGAAATAGCCATCACCAGTGTACTTATTGAAAATCCAAAGGGCCCAGTTAAAAAACCGCTTGCAAAATGTGAGGGCCTTTGCCTCAAAAACAGCGTTTTTTTTTCGTTCTGCTAGCGTTGTGTCTTCATAAAAAATTTTTTGGGATAGTTTTCTCTTTTTAAAAACACTTAAAGTTCTTTAATTGGCCCCGGTTATTTTTTTGTCATTTTCTAGCCCTTCCCCGTCTTTTTTGTTCAAGATTTTTTAAAAGTCTTGGGCTTTCTTTTTTTTAAATACAGGCCCAAGTTGGCTTAAAACCCCAAACTTTTTTTTCCCTTTTCCCCTCTTTTTATATCCCCCAATTCAGTTAAACCCCTAGTTTTGCAAAAATTTTTTTTAAATTTTTCCCTCTGAGGGTTTCAAAAAAGCATGATAAAGGGGCTAATAACCCTCGAATAGGCAAGGGGGAAAATCTTTAATTTTTTTTAAAAACGCTGTTTTTTTCCTGAAAAACTGTTTTTTCCCCTTCCCAAATGTATTTTTTAATTTTTCGCCTGCTGATTGTTTTAAAAATTTTTTAAAAGTTCCATTTTTTTTGGCATTTGGTTATTTTTCCCCCCCCCCGGGATTTTCTTGTAGGGGTGTTTTTGAATTTTAAACAACGCACCCCAATCAAATTTTTGGGTCTACAATCCCAAAGGGGCGATTTTGATTTTTCCACACTTTTTTTTTTGGGTAAAATTTGTACCCCTTGGCAAAAAAAATTTTTGGGAGGGGTGGGGTTTGGGGTTGAAAAGCCGAACAATTTTGCCCTTAAATCTTTTTTTTTAAAAAAGAAAAATGATCATCTTTTTTTTAAAAAATCTTTTGGGGTCTATAAATTCGGGGGGTTTTTGGGGGCCTAAAACCTTTCTTTTTAAATTTTTTTTAACCTTATTTTTCTTTTAAATTCAGGGCCGCATTGAGTGAGGCTGTGCCCAAAGGGACTTTCCCCAACTCATTTTCCGTCTCCAGGATCAAAAACATCAAAATCTTCTTCAACCTTCAATTTTTTGCCATTTTTTTTAAAATAAAAAATTTTTTTAATTTTTTTTTATAAAAATGGCGGGGCAAACAAAGGCCCGTTTCCTTAACCCCCGCATAGAAAACTGAAAAAACCCTTGGGGTAAAGGGGAAAAAAACCCGGAATATTATTGTTCCCAAAAAATCCATCTACTATTAAATGCAGATCAAATTCTTCCCTGTCAAATTTCCAAAACTTGGGAGGGGAAAATTTTAAATTGTCCCAGGCTCTGCGCCCCTTTAAAACCTTTAAAAAAATTACCCGCTCGATTAAACCAACAGACCCAAACAGGAAAAGATTCCAAAATTGGTGGGAGGGGAAAACCGTTAAGAAAATTTCAATAAAAACTGGGGGGCAAAAAAAATTTTTTCTTTACACAATCCCAAGAAAAATTTTTAAAAAACCAAATTCTGATCTAGGGCCCCCCAAACCCCGGGGAATGAAAGGGCTATTTTGCGTTTAAAGGAAAACAAAAATGAAGAAGCACAAAAACAAAAAAAGGGGGCGCCGCAGATTTTTAAGAGGGGAAAAATTTTTGTACCGAAATTTTGGCGTATGGAAATCGTTTTTTTTCCAAATCCCCTTGTTTTTAAATTTTTAAAAAGCGCATCCCGCCAAAACTTTCAAGGAGAAAAAAAAGGGACAGTTTGTCAAAACGAACAAAATTTTTAATAAAACAAACGTTTTTATCAGAAAAAAACCCACCGAAGCAAAGTAAAAAAGCATTTTCGACATCCCCTTTAAAAGTTTGACGTTTTTGGGGCAACTCAAATTTTTAACAAGCGGGATTGCGCCCCAAATATCTTTTCCACTTTTTCCCAAAATATTACGAAAGAGTGATTCATCATACAACAAAAACCCAAAAGCAGGGCAGACCTAAAAGGAAATTTTAATTTTTTAGTGTTGCAGCAAAAATCGCAAAAAGGAAATTTTAAATTGCTGGGTGAAGAAGAAAAACCCGTTAAAAAGAGAAATTTAAAAGTTTTTAATCCAAAAAATTAACGAAATAAAAATTTTGGGAATTGGGGGTTTCCCCCAAACCCAAAATCAAAACGTTTAGGGGGTTTAAAAACCTTATCAGCATTTTGATGAAATAAAAAACTTTTGGGGAGCGGGGGGTTGAAACCCAACATTTGCCCCTTGCGCCTAAAGATTTACATCTTCACAATTTTGGGGTTTTTGATGTTTATTTAACAACAAAATAGGGTTTTATGGATTGACCTAAGGTCAACAGAGGAAAAATCAGTTGCAGGGGAAGGGGGAGAGCTGTGAGAGACGAAAATAAACATTCAAATTGTTTAAAGAAGAAGAAGCCGAAAAACCCGCTTAAAGGTACATTTGTTTTTAATATATGATGCGAAAGGCTGAATTTGAAAAAAACCCGAAAAAAAATGAAAAAAACTAAATTATTTTTTATTTTAAAAAAAACCCCAGGTCTGTTCGGGTTTATCCAAATGTGCCTACAGCGCCCCCAAAAGAGATAGTAAAAAAGCCCAAACAAAAAAACCCTTCAGTTTAAAACCAAATTTTTTTAAACCAAATGCAACAAAACTAAGCAAGCCCTTTAAAAAAATACAGAAAAAAACCAAACAAAGGGGATTCGCCCCTTTTAAAATCCCCTGTTACCTATTTTAAAATTTTTGGGGGGAAAGACTATAAGTGCTCAAACAGCAGGAACGAGTGTTGGTCTTTTGGGAAAACGGCATAGGCGCACCCCGCAGTTAAAACCTTTTTGGGAGGTTTGTTTTTTAGCTTCTCGGCCTGTGTTCATTATTTTGTAATGCGGCCGGCAAAAAATTAAAAACTAAACTCCAAAAAAAGGGGGCAACAAATTTAACACTAAACTTAGTTCCTTCAAGCTGAAAATTTAAAAAAACACAAGCTAATAAAAACCATAAAAGGGATGAAAAATTTTAAAAATTCGTTTACGGGCCGGGATTTTGATGACTACAAAAGCCCAAAAGGGGGGGGGGGGGGTTTGACCCAAAGAAAGGCGAGGACAATTTTTTTCCCAAACGGGCCAGACCCCCGGCAGAAAAAAAAGGAATTTTTTTAAAAAAAAAGAAAAACGAGACATTAAACTCTTTTTTAAAAAAACGCTCACATTAAAAAACGCCAAAGGGCGTTTTTTATTTTTATTTAGAGCCCCAAGCGAAAAAAGACCGGGGGGGGGGGAATTTTGATTCTAAATTAATTTATTTTTTTTTAATTTAAAAAATAGGGGGGGGGAGAAAAGGAAGACAGCTTTCCCTTAAAAATATATAAGGAAAAGGGCCCGAATTTTTTAAAAAGGAATGCCGAGAGAGAGCTTTTTATCAAGAGCACTGTTGATATTGATTTAGAAGTCATTGACCCCAAACGTCCCGGGCAACTTTTGTTCATGCTATTTCTCAATTTCCCCCAGGCAAACTAAAAATTTAACCCCCCCCGGGGAAAAGGGAATGTTGTTTTTAAAAAAATCGATTTATGTAACAAAAAATTTTTTTAAAGAAAATCTAAAAGGGCTGGGTCCCCAACTAAACAGCAGACTATTTTTCTCATAATGACTTAACACCGGGTTTTGGGCAGACGAACTGCTTACAAAATTTTGACGCGCCGCTAAAAGAAAAAAAAAAGGGAAGGCTCGGGTTTGGTCAGAGGGCGAAGTCTTAAAAAAAAAAAAAAAAAAAGGTTTAAAAAAAGGCAAAGGGAATGCGCCGATTGAAAGGCAAGGCTTACATTCCGCACCCTGGGGATTTTGGTTTAAAAAAGGGAAAAGAATTTTTTAAAAAAAAAAAATCGGGACAACAAATGTTTCATTGGTGTTTTTCTTGCAAGCGCAATCATGCCCCGAAAAGGAACACCCCGAGAGAGTACTAACTATGGGAAATACGCCAAAGAACAAATTTAAAAAATGGAATATCCTTTCCTTTAGTGTAACCAAATTGATCAGTTTGAAGAACAAAAAAACCCCAAATAACTGTTAATGAAATACAAGGGGAAATGGGAAACCCAAATTTTGGGGCCCCAAATTTAAAATGTCCAAAAACATCCAACCCAAAAGGCGAACCACCAAAAGTCCTGTGGACTTACTCCAATGTTTTTTGCCAGCAGGGCTGCCCCAAAATTTCCCCATTGATACGCCCCCAATGAGCAGATTAAATTTTTGGGGGGGATACTTTAAAAAAAAACTAACAACAAAAATTCGCAGAAAATTTTTAACCCGAATTTTTCCCTCGTCAAAACCGGGGAGTGAACATTTTAAAACCTTGTAAAAGTCTGTAGACTGTAAGACCCGAACTAACACGCCCCCGCCAGATTTTAAAGTAAATTTTTTAAAAAAACTGGAAACGGGGCCCAAAAAAGTCCCTACGGGTTTTCGGGAGGGCTTCGAGTCGCTTTATTTTTTTTCCTTAAAGGGCCCCCACCACAAAAAATTTCGAAAAACAGTCTTAAAGGGAAAACACAGATTTGTTCATTTGGGTTTTATTATTGGGTTTGGGCGGAGGGGGTTCTTTTAAAGCCCAAAAATTTTATAAGGGGCCCAAATTGGGCCCCAGAATACTTCTTAAACGAAAAGCACAATGGGGCAATGACTGTTTTTAAAAAATTCCCAAACTTATCTGAAAAACATAATGACACCTGGGAAACCCAAAAACATTTTGATCAGCCACAAAATTGTTTTATTTTCGGGTTTTGGGCCCCTCATCAGACGCAAAAATCCGACAGTAAAAGACCTGATCCCCAATTTTGCGGGAAAATTCAGAAAGGGGCAGGGGCCAAAAGTAAAAAGCAAACTTCAACTAAAGGGTTAAACCTAAGACAGGAAGCTGGGCCCATCTTTTTTTCTAACTTGCGAGGTTTCGACTCTCATCTTATAATGAAAGCAGTGGACGAAAGCCTTCCAGAGGTCCAAAGCCCTTTCACAGTCATCAGAAAAGTTAAAAAATGTGCTTTTAAACTAAATAAAAGTTTTGTTTATGACTCTATTTTCAAAAACATGATTGGGGTCATTAGAGTCAAATGGTAGTCCTTAAAGTCCCTGCCCCAATAACAAAGAATATTTTAAATCAACCTTGTTAGAAAGGGCGTTTAACCCCCTTTTGAGTACATGAACAGTTGGGGAAAAGGTTTTTATGAAAAGACCCCCTTTCCCCCCCTAAAGGCGCGGGCTTTTCTTTGTCCCCAAAGGAAAGGAAAATCAGTGGTTCCCGATTTCCCAACATGCCCCAAGATGCGGGGGGGGAGAAGTTTGATTTTAAAACGATGGGGGACAAACAGACCTTTTCCCACCCTTTAAAGGGCCCATGTAAAGGGTTTTTTTGGGGGAAAGTCTTTGAAAAAATTTTAGAAAAACCCCCGCATTTAAAAAATTATTTGCCTGGATTCCCCGCGCCCTTTCATTTTTTGGGGCCCCGGGGTGAAATTGGGGCGCTTTTTTAAAATTTAACCCGGGGTAAAAATTGATTTTTTGTCCAAGGGTTTTAAACCCAAAGATTCAGATTAAATTTAAACCCGGGGTGAGGAATTAGTATGGCTCGCTCATTAAATGTAAAGCAAACAACCCAAAACTTGGTTGAAATAGACCGAGAAAAAGGGGGTTAATATCCTCATGTATTTAAAATGCAAACAATCTGTATGGGAAAGGGGGGGGGGGGGGGTTTTTGGGGGGGGAAATCCTTTCCATTTTCGTAACTTCCAAGATGTCACAGGTACAAAAAAATATTCCCAAAAAAAAATTAAAATGGGTTTAGCATTTAACGCCTGATCAACAGCGTGGTTTTTATTTCTAAAATTGACTTAGAATATCCTCAAAGAAATCCCCGGGCCCCGCATAAGGGCTATCCCCCTTACAGCAGAAAGCTAAAAAGGGGTTCCCCAAGGGGAGCCACCCAAACTTTTTGCCTAATTTTTTCGAGGGAAAAAAAAATATGTTTTGTCATTTAAAAACTTCTAAAAAATTTTTTTTAAGACAGGTTTTAAAAAATTAACAAACTGTCTCATCGTAAAAATTGCTTTTGATCCCAAAAACATTAAGAAAACCAAAACTTTATTTAAAAACACCCGAACTCAGAACTAAATCCACAGATGCTTCAAAAAAAAGAAATTTTTCAAAGCTTTATGAAAAACATTTTTGGAAAGACCAAGGAGAAATTTCCCCACAAGCGTAAAGAAGTCAGATTGGGCCCCCAAAAGAATGAAGCAATTAACTGACTTCAAAAACCCAAAATTTTCAGGACTTTAAAGGGTTTCCTGATCAGCTTTTTGGATAATGAAGAAGAAAAAGAAAGTCAAATTGGACAAACCTGAATTTTTTGGTTTTTCCGTTTTTAGAAATTTTCAAAGGGTTTTGATGTTTAAATTTCTTTATGACTATTTAAAGGGCCCCCGTAACCCGAGGGCCCCGAAATGCTTTTAAACCCCCAGATACAGATATTTTTTTTTATAGATATCCCTACGAAAAACATCTATAAAAAACATGGAAACCGAAGTGGCTAAAGGGGAAAACCCGGGTGGTTTCGACACATCTGATTACCCTAAAGATTCGCCTTTGCATTCAATTACAAAAAGAAGGTTTTTTGGAAAGTAAGGATGAATTTTCGGGAAAAGGGGATCAAGGAGTAGTGGGGGTTTAAGGGTCAAAAATGTAAAAGTAAATTTTTAGCCCGGAAAAATCATTAAGAAAGCAAAGGGAAAAACCCCGCGCGGGTTTTGCATCAAAAAATTTTCAAATGACAAATACAAAGAAGCATTGTTTGGCAATAAGACTTTTTATCATGACAACGAAAAACCCAAAAATCTAATCTACAAAGAGATCAACACAACGGTTTTAACAAAGAAGTCATTAGATAGAAAAAACACAAAACGGGTGTTTTTTTAAATCCAAAAGTTTCTATGCAATTGGGAAAAGGAGAACCGGGGGAAAATTAAATTAAAACAGGGAACCCGTGTCTGGGGGAATTATCTTTCAAACTCTTCTTTCACAAAAAATTTTTTGGGGGAGCTGGTTTTTTTGTTGTGTCAGGTTTTTCCCCGTAAATAATACAAAGGGGGGATTCATTTTTTTCAAATTCCCTTTTTTTTTTCGTACGGGTCACACCCAAATTGGTCGGGTTTTCCCCGATGCAGTGTTTCCCCTTTTGCTTCCCCCCCCCCTTAAAAAAAAAGGAACCCTTTCTTTTTAATTTCCCAAAGGTAATAGTTTTTTCTGGATAAGACTCTCCTTCAGCAACTTTTTTTTGTTTTTTTTTTTTGAGCTTTTACTTGGCTTTTGCCCTTTAAATTCCCTTTATTATCCTTTCGCGCAAAAAATGAGCCATCCCCTAACCCTTCTGTGTTTTCGAGAATTTTCAATAAGCCTCTGTGATACTGGGAGGAAAAAAAAAACTTTTTGGCTTTAAATTTTTTAAAGTTTTCCAAAAATAAAGCCTGTGATCTGTGAACTCCCCCGGGAATTTCCTCTTTTTTAAAGGTAACCTATGTTTTAACAATAATTTATTCACTTGCCCTTTTTAAATTTTTTCCCTTATGGGGCTTGAAAACATGCGAGGAAAAAATTTTTTGGGCCTCGGTTTAAAATATCAGGGTTTTAGGCAACAGCAACAGCAGAAGCAAATCTTTGTGTTTAAAAGGGTTCTGCCCTCTTTGTACCTTGAAGCTAAAGCAATGACCCTTTAGTGCGTACTTAAAAAACTTTTTTTTGTCTAATTTCCCATCAGAGGGTAAAAAATAGAAGATTTCCCTTTTATGGGGGGGGGGGTTCGGAATTGTGTTTTACAAAGGGGTCCCCTGGATTTGGTTTGGGTGCAGGTAAATAAATTTGCCAAATCCTTTTTTTAGATAACCATTCTTTGGGGGGGTTCCCCGAAATCCCGCTGCTTGGGTTTGCTTTTTTTTAAATTGGGGGGGACCCCCTTCCCCAAAATCCTTTTGGTGAAAAAAATAAAATTTTTTTTCATTTTTAAAACCCCCAAAATTATGGGGCAACAAAAATCCCCAAAAAATTTATAAACCCAAAAACAATAAACCCCTTTTTTTGCAAACCTTTTTTTTTTCCCGAAAGGGTGGGTAAAAGTCGCTAAAATTTTTGGGGGGGCAATGTCTCGATTTGGTTTTTTGGGCCCGTTTCTAGAAAAATATTTTTTTAAATTTCTTTATCAACACTTTAAAAGTGGGAAGCGCATGGCCCTGTTTTTTTTCCCGAGTATCATTAATAAAATCTAACGCTCCCAAAAATTTTGCTTTTTAAAAGCGATCTTTTTTGCTGCAGGGTAGTTTTCCCACAGCTTTTTTTATGTCTTTTTTTTTTCCTTTGCCCCACTCGCAGTTTTCAAATGCGTTTTTTTCCTTCCACTTAAAAAAACGAGCGCAAAAACCCCAAAAACGCCGCCTACTTTTTCCCCAGTGAAAACCATTTTTTTTTAAAAATGTTTTTTTAAATTTTCATAAATTTTTACTGTCCCGGAATTTTTCCTTGCCCTTTACTAGAAAATCTTTCGTGGCAACCGAAATCTGCCAAAAGATAGCAAAAAGCTTTGCGAAACCCCCAAAATCTAATTTTGCCAAACTGGGGTGGTTTTATTTTTAAAAAGGGTTTTTTCCAAACATTTGGGGTTTCCCACACTTTGTCCTCCAATTTAAAAGCGAATGGGGATACAAGGTTGGTAACAGTTTTTTTTTTTGGTCTCATTTTTTAAAAAAATAAAATAATTTTTAAATTTTAAAAAAAAAACATTAACGTTTTTTGGGGACTCTACAGCTACAAGGCGGCCTAAACCTTTCCCAAAAATTTTTGAAAAGACCCCAAGTTTAAAGGGCCCAAACTGGTTTTTGGCCCCAAAAGGAGAAGGGTTTTATTCTTTTTTGGGGAGCATGTGGAAAAAAAAAACCCCTTCCTCGGAAAAAAGAATTCACATTTAACAAATTCAACAGGGGTCGCCGCAAGACAATTTTAAAGTAACAAACAGGGGATGAAGCGCAGCCCGGGGTCTAGAAAGGAAAAAGTTTTGGGGCAAACGGTTTTTTAGTTTGTACACTAAACTAGTCAGAAGAAAATTTCTTTCCCCTTGATTCTGAAAAAAGATCTTACTAGTTTTTAAAAACAAGATTCCCGTTTTAAAAAAAAATTTATTAAAGTCTCTAGGGTGGATCATACTACAATTTGGGGAACCCTTTTTTATCGCCATTAAACTTGGGGAATTTAAAAACCCTTTTTTTTCATTAAAATTTTTTTCCCTTTAAAAAGAACGAGCTGGAAAATCATTTAGAACAGGGAAAAATTGAATCAGGTGGGGGAAAGTAACCAAGCCAGAAAATTTTACAAAACACTGGGAAACAGGTGGGGGGGCCAGGAAAAGCCCATCCTGGGGGTGTTTAAAACTGGAAAAAAAAAATTTGCAAAAGTGGAACAGAAAAAAAAATTAATGTTACAGAATTAACTCTTTATGAAAACATAAAAACCGCCAACGCCCGAACAAGTTGATTTTAAAGTCCCCTATAAAAAAATCCAAGTGATACAAGACCAACAGCGCCAAATTTTTCCAAAGAAAATTGAAATTAAAAAATGTTGCCATTTTTTTGGGGCCATTTTCTGGGGGTTTGGGGGGAGGTTTTTTTACGGTTATAAAAAAAAATTTCACAATGGCGGCCCGAAAAAAAGCAACCAAAAATCTGAACCGTTTAATACAGAGAAAACAACAGCACGCCAAAAACCCCCCAATAACAAAGCAACGTTTTTTATCCATTTCAAAAAGGGAAAAAATATTTTAAGAACTTAATTTTTAAAATTTTTTTTAAAAAAAATAAAACATGGCTTTTTATAAAATTTAGAAGTCAAAAAAAATAAAGACTTTGGGGTATAAAAAAGGGCATTTTCATAGACCCCAAAATTTTAATCAATGCGGGTTTCTTAGGGGTGTAAAGAAAAATTCCTTAAGATCCCATGCAGAGAAACCCCTTAGCAAAAACATCCTAAAAAAAGGGCCCCGTTTTTTTGAGGGGTGTTTTGGGACTATTAAAAAGACATCTTCTAAATTTTAAAATAAAAAAAAAGCTTTTTATTTTTTTTTTTTAAATTTTAAGATAACCTTTAATACTTAAAATGACTTAGTTTATGATCTTGAGGGACCCTTAAACAAGGGAATTAATTAAAAAATTAATCAAGAACTTATTAAGAACTTTAAATAACTTTAATTTAAAAAATTTAATTTAAAAACTTGGGGGGACTTAATTAAAAAATTTTAAATTTAAAAACTTTGGGGGGACTTGGGGGGGGGAGTGTGTGTGGTGTAAAACAGGGGGTGGGGGGGTGGGGGGTTCGGGGGCGTGGGGGGGGGGGGGGGGGGGGGGGGTTTGGGGTTTGGGGGGCGTGCTGCGTGGGGGCAGGGGCAAAAACACAACACACAAACAAACAAACACACAAATAGACAGGCCAGTGCTTGTAAGACTTTGGGCCCAGTTTTCCCGTTTCTCCCCCCTTTTCCCCAACCAGGCTTGCAAAAGGGTTTTTGGAAAAGTTACAGGCAGTAATTTTCTGTTAAACCAAACTTTTTTTTGGGGGCTCTAAACGCCAGTATTAGTTCAAACCTCAATTTTTATATTTGGAGGCATTTTTATAAGATAGGGGCTGGCCACACACTACTCCCCCCATACTGGTAGATGTCCCAATGCCCTGCCTAACCCTAAACTGTTACCAGGTTTTCATAAAAAGGGACACTGCGTTTTTTTTAAACAATCAAAAAGCCGAAGCAGGGCAGGCCAAAATTTATTTAGCAAACCGCAAAGCATGTTTGTTACTTTTATTTAGAAGGCCACGCCCCTTTTCTATTTTTAAACCGTACATGCATGATCGTTATATATTTAGAGGGCCCCGTCAATTACAAATTTTTTTTAAAACCCACATGCCTGATCGGGTTTCATAAATTTTGAGGCCAACGTCATTAAATTTTTTTTGAAACCCCTTCCCTGCATGATCGTTACTATTTTTTAAAAAAACTTAGTGGGGGCCCAGGGGTTTTTCCCCGTCCAGCCCGAAACCCGGAAAATGTACCCCCCGGTGTTTTCTCGTGTCGGCTAAAACCCGGAAGGGTGGCTTTCCCGGTGTTTCTCAGTGCCAGGTGTGTGAAACTTCTTGTTACCCGCAAACAAGCACTGTAAATTTTTAAGACTTTGGGCTGGTTTGGGGCTCTGAAGTGAGAGGAATAAGCGGCCCCTTCTGACCATAAATTTTTTTTAATTTTTCGATCTGAAGCAAACCTTTGATTTGCTTTAGTTGCTCATAAAAAAAACTGATTGGGAAACCCCAAAGTGTAAAAACGGGGGGAAAAGCTTTAAAAAGATTTTGGGAAAAGCCCCGCATCTAAAAGCGCAAGGGAAAATCAGAATAGCCATTTTTTTTTTCTAGCCCAAATGGGGCCCCCAACCCGGGTTTTTTTCATCTTTCCCCCTTTTTTTCTTTGGGTTTTTCCCTGCCATTGTTTTCATAAAATCAAAACTTTTCCCAAAAAAGAAAAGTAAATCAAGATTTTTTTGAGCGCTCTGCCTTTGAGATTTCTCAAACCCCTTTTTGCAGTCTTTTTTTAAAATGTCTTGTTCAGTTGCTGTTTTTAGGGTAAAAAAGCTCTTTATAACTTGTTTTATAAAAGCAAGAAATAACATCTGCTTGGTTTTAAACAAGATAGTGATGTTAAATTTTACTTTGGGGTTGTTGGGTTTTACTCTCTTTTTTTTTCCCCCCTTTTTCTTAAAAAAATTCTTTTCCCTCTTCCTTTTTTGGTTTTTGGGGGAGTCCCATTGGTCCTTCTGTTTAAGCCCCTTTAAATGGGTATTTAAAGGGCCCCCCCCTCAAAAAATATTCATTCCCCTCTAGTACATGCGGGTTTTTCTTTTGTCCAAAACGGAAAAGGGTTCCCCTTGGGTTTACCATCCTTCAGGAAAAAATTAAAGAATTTTTTTTTTGAGGAAAAAAACCCAACAGTTTTTTTATTAGCTGCCCAAACGCTTCAAAAATTTTCCCTTTTTTTAAATTTTTGCAAGAAAGGGCTTTCCAAATAATTCGCTTTTTTTCCCCTAGAAAAAACAAAACCACCCCCACATAAAAACTTTTTACAAAAAAAACCCCCTTTTTTTTTAAATGAAAAAAAAAAACCGCGCTTTCCCCACAGTCCCCCAGTATTTGCGTGAAGAAAAAATTTTTCTTTAGCCCACTTTTCCCAAAAATGCAAACGCCCCTTTTTCCCCATCGATAGCCAAAAAAACTTTTTAAAACTGGGTGAAACTTTTTTTTAACAATATTGTCCTTTTAAAAGAGCCAACAAAACCCTTTAAAATTTCACAATTTTTGTTCTTTCAGTAAACCGGGGTTCAAAACCCCCCAGCGCAGTAAAAAAAACAGCGTGCTTGCCCGGCGTCAGTGGAAATTTTGGGTTTTAAACCAGTCGTGAGGGGGCCCCGGGAAAGGGTTTCGCTTAACTCGCTGATTGGCCGGGGGGGGGAACGCCCCCCAGGGGGGAGTGTTGGGGGTAGGAAAAACTGGTAATGCTAAGCAGGAAGGAAAGGGGGGGAAAAGGAGGGGGGGAAAAGGGATAAAAGGGGGGTGCTCAGTATTGATTTTTTGGCCTGTGTGTGTGGGAGAGAGAGAGTGTGTGTGTGTGTGGGGTTTTGGGGCGCGCAAGCGCGCGCGTTGCGTGTTTTTGTGTGTGTGTGTGTGTGTGGGTGTGGTTTGGGGTGTGTTGGGGTGTGTGTTTGGGGGTGTCCCGTCTGTCTGGGCTGCCCCCCCCTCTCTGGGCCTCTCTCTTCTCTGTCTTTCCCGTCTGCCGTCTGTTCTGAGGGGAAATTGACCTTAAAAAGGGGTTTTGTCCCGGGTTTGCCGGTGGGAATTTTTTTCCCCCCTCTCCTTCCCTTTCCCCCCTTTTTCTTCCCTTCCCAACCCCCCCGGGAAAAAGGGGGTTTTTTGGCACTTTCGCCCAAAAACTTTGGGGTTGGGGCAAGTGGGGTAAAACCCAAAAATTTTTTCTGTTCTCCCTGGCCCGGAAAAAACACTAGAATAAAAGCAAGGAAACATGCGTTGCCTACATCATTTGGGAGACGCATTGGTTGATTTAATAGAGTGTGTTTTTGGGGTGTGGGGTTTTTGTGTGTTTTGTGTGTTTTGGTGTGTGTTGGTGGGGTGAATGAGCAAGCTAGCCCAAAAAAACCACCTCATTTTTTGGTATGACCATCGTATAGACAGAACCCCGTTAAAAAACTATAACCCTTTCCGGGCAGCTAGCCAAAACACCAAATCTCATTTTTTGGGGATGACCCTCTCTATAGAAAAGAAGCCATACACTTTCCATGGGGACAGCTAGATAAAACCCACTCCCCATTTTTTCAAAAAACCATCTGTATAACAGGGGAAACCATTTCACTTGTATGGGATTAATCCCAAAACCCATTTAAAAATCCCCAACCCCAGAAATATTTGGGGGGGGGACGTACATCCCCCCCCCCCCCCCCCCCCAACAAAACCAACCCCACCCCCCTCCCCTCCCCCTTCCCTCTCCCTCCCCATTTTCCGCCCCCTCTCTCCCTTCCCCCTTTTCTCGGTTTTTCCCCCTCCCCCCCTCCCCTTTTTCCTCTCGCCCCCCCACACAACACCACAAAACACACAACACACAACCACACACACCCAAAAACAAACCCCCCCAAAACACCCAAAAATCAAAGAAAGAACAAGAACCAAAAGCATTTTTCTATTTAGTCCCCCCTTTTACATTCAAAAACGGCGTGAAAAAAAATAAAAGGGGGCCAAAAAAAAAAAAAAAAAAAAAAAAAGCGTGGAAAAGTCAAAACCCCCCCGGTTTCGGGAAAAACATTGCGGTAATTTGTGGGCTTTCCCCAAAATGAGGAAAAAACTCACAGGGAACTTTTTACCACTGACTGACATTTTGCTCTCATATATATAAAAATATATATATATAAAAAATATATATATATTAAAAAAATATAATATAAATATATATATATTAGAGGAGAGAGAGAGAGAGGAGAGAGAAAAGAGAAAAGAGAGAGAGAGAGAGAAAAGAGAAGAGAAGAGAGAGAGAGAATTTGTTTTGGTTTTAAAAAACCCAAAAAGATTTTTTAAAAGGCTTCCCCACCCCTTGGGGGGCAACATTTGGGTTTAAAAAAGGTTTTTTTTTAAAATAGAACCCCCAAATTTTTTTTTCGGGGCGCGTTTTCGCTTTTCAACAGGAGGTTTTTTTTTGCCCCCCGCCGGGGTTTTATAGCGTGTGGGGGCCCCCGGGGGGGGGTTTGGGGGAAAGTGGGGGGTTGGGTGCACTTTTTTTTTGGGGGGGTTTCCCCGGTTTTTGTTTTGGGTGATTCACTAACAACGATTTTTCCCTTTTTTGCCTGCAGTTTTTTTACTATTTCCTTTTTTGGTGTTTAAAAATTGCAAAGTGTGGTTTGGGAAAAGTATTAAAACCCTTTTTTTTAGTTAAACATAAAGGGTTTCACCTTTTTTAAAAAATTGCGTATGGTGAAAAGGGGTTTTTAAAAGAAATTTTTCCCAAGGGGTAAATTGTACTTTTTTTTTGTGTCCTTTTAAATTTCCCCGATATATTTGCCAATTTTTGTTTGGGTTTTTTTATTTTTCTTAATTAAAAGACTTTTTTTGTGGGTTTTCAAAATTTTGGGGTTTTTTTAAATTTTTTTCCCTGATCCCAGTAAAGTTTCTCTTTCATTTTTTGATGTCCAAAAGTGGCTTGGTAAAACAAATTTTTTGTGAAGGCATTTATTTTCTCAGGGGCCCCTGCCTTTTTTGATGCAATTGCAAGATTTCCTTTTTTCACTCTTCTTTGCTGTGTTTGGTTTTCATTTTATTAGATGCGTCATTAAATTTTTGAGGTTGGCCATGCATGAATACGATAGTTTGACGGTGTTTTTGTTGAATATTTTATATAGTTTGTGTTCTTTTGGGAACGAGGTTGTTAAAATTTTAAAGAATTCTTTTCCTATGTTTGTTTTGAGTTTTTCCGTCGTATGGTGGGTTGTACCATGTGATTTTTCTTTTCCTGTTTTTCTTATTTCTATTTGTGTTATTGTCTGGATTGTATTGTAGTTTGTAGTTGTACCCACTTTTTTGCAGTGCTTCTTGATATTCTACTGCTGCATTGTTGAATACTCTTTCATTGCATGACAGGTTTGATAGTCTCTGATTTATGCCATTGGGTAATGGCTTTTAATACAGATGGTGGGTGGTTGCTTTTGATGTTTACATAGATAGGTGTGTCATTGGGCTTCTTGTATGGTTTATATATGTAGTTGATGAGATCAAGTGTTATGTCTAGGTAGTTTACTACCTTTTTGTTTGCTTCAATGGTGATTTTTAAGTTGTGGTTTTGGAAGATTTTACATAATTCTTTTTTCTTATTTTCAATGGTTCTTGGGTTGTTGGTTAGTGCAGCAAGGCCGTCGTCTCTGTATAATCCAACTTGTTTTCCGAGTTGTTTTTTGATGTTGGATAGCATAAATAGTCCGACCAGTTCGCATGTTTCTGCACCGTCATATGATCCCATGGTTACATCAAATGTTGAGTTTCTGTTCGTTTTCTTGATCCTGGTTTCATTTTTGCTGTACAGTAGCGTTTTCTTGGTGTGGAATATCATCTAAAATACGTTTTATCGTTGTTTTGTAATATCAGTGCTGTCATTTGGCTTTTCATGCTGGTCTGGAAGTCTTCGTGTGAAAAAAAAAAAAAAAACGGAGTGGTGAATACTGTGGAAAGATTATTGGTAAAAAAAAAAAAGGACAGTTAGATACATTGCATGAATATCATGTCACAGAAAAAGCTGTAAACATTGCTGCCGACAGTTCTCTTGTTCTTTCAAAAAAGTACAATGCTCTACCATCCGGGCGAAGATTCCAAATTCCAAAATCAAACAAATAGAACTAAAAACAGTTTCGTTCCCAATTCTGTCAAACTTCTGAATCAAAACTGAACTTTCGATAAGAGCCGGTGCAGAAAGCTTGTTTATGTATGTGGAAGGACCAGAGCCGAAACATTGGACAGAAAAAAAAATGTGCCTGTTTGCTCTTTCATGCGTGGCTGATGATGCTGTTTATATATATAAATTATACATGTGCGGCGTGCGTGCGTGCGTGCGTGTGTGGCTGCGTGCGTGCGTGTGTGTGTGTGTGTGTGTGTGTGTGTGTGTGTGTGTGTGTGTGTGTGTGTTGTGTGTGTGTGTGTGTTTGTGTGTGTGTGGTGTGTGTGTGTGTGGTGGTGTGTTGTGTGTGTGTGTCATTCATTTAACGTCTTTCCACTAAACGTGATATTAGACGATAAAAAAAAAAAGGAGTGTGTAAGAGAATAAGACTAGTGCATGACTGAAAGTTATAGAGTTCCAAGTATGCATGCATGTATGTGTGAATGTGTGTACACATATGGTGCTTAGGCGGTTATTTAAAATATATCTGATTAAAGAAATATGTGTATAACTACACTATTAGAAATAAGAAACAGAAGGAAAAAAAAAAAAAAACAATATATATATAACAACAACAAAATCAGTGAACACCCCCACCCCACCCCACCCACCCCCTTCCTTTTCTTTCCCTCTCTATCCTCTCCCCGTTCCTCCCTCCCCCTCCATCACTTTTATATTAAGAAAAAAAAATTCAGATATTGTAGTGACCAATTGGACTGATATCTAAACTTACAAAACAATCTTAGGTTAAAGCTGGTGAATTGTATATAATGTGAGTTATTTTGCAACAACACTGGAATAAAAGTATTTACAAGTTCTTACGTGTGTGCTTATGCTTGTGCACGCACATGTATGAGTGCATGTGCGTTGTGCGCGTGTGTGTATGCATATGCGAGTGTGTTTGAGTGTGTGTGTGTACATATGTGTGTGCTTATATGAGTGCTTATATGAATAATAATGGTAATTACAAAGCACTTAAATTTTTCAACAAAAATTTCAAAGGAAAAGAAAAAACAATTAACAAAACTAATCAATTTAACAACTATCAAGGCACAGAAACCGTAACTCTTCTCCGTCATTTTCACTTTTAAGCTTTGTACATTATTCCATCTTCCCTCCCACACTTATGCCCGCCCCACATACAACAAAAAAGGAACCTATAAATACTTCCCCAATGGAGTGCGCCTCTAAGCATACAAAAAACTCATGTGTTAGAGCTGGTGACTCAAAGATGGCCTGTGCACTATTTTGTCTCAACACTGGAATTATTTTTTCATGTCTTGACATGCAACAATATGTTCACGTGTTATTTTCTTTTTACATAAACACACTATGTTTTTAACATATTTTGTTTTAAAAGCATCGAGTTTCCACCTATACATCAACGAAAGTATATTTTTATTTAAACTAAAGTTATGTTGAATAATTTTAATATCAAAAGTATCAACTGATTTTGATTGTCATGTTCTATCATTCTATCTTTGAATTTTTTCAAATATGTGTTTTAACTAGGTTGCACTGCTCATGTACCGATAAGGCTAGTTTAAGATATTCAGAACCAGAGATATGTTTTGCTCCACATTTAGCTGCCCTATCTACTTTGTCGTTATAATAAAAGGAACAGTGTGAAGGAATCCAACAAAAGGATAACTGGGTGCCTCCTTCAATAAGCATGTGATCAAACAGCTGACCTCAATAATCATTTCAGGTCTAGTATGCAGATGAAAATCTTTTAGCGCCTGGAGGACTGATTTGAATCTACACAAAACAGAGCTTGAAAAATTGTTTGGGGGAAATTTAAAAGGTAATTCAAAGCCATGAGTATTGCTGTTAATTCAGCTGTGAATATGGAT
This sequence comes from Conus ventricosus, assembly GCA_018398815.1. Taxonomy (NCBI): domain Eukaryota; kingdom Metazoa; phylum Mollusca; class Gastropoda; order Neogastropoda; family Conidae; genus Conus; species Conus ventricosus. The sequence continues at coordinate 101,073,662 of CM031599.1, forward strand.
ATGTTACATCCAATGTAAAAAGATTTCTCACCCCTCAAGTCTGGGATTAAAAATGCACAACCTGTATGCTTACCAATACATGAACCATCTGTGTATATTTTTTAATTGGTTAGTGTATTTCTCGTCAATATGAACACTTTGTATAACTTGTGAGCATATTGATATTTTCATCTTTTTAATGTTGGTGTGATCAATATCAAAATGGGCTTTTTTAAGTTCCCAGGGTGGAATAGGACAAAACGATGGTCTGGAGAGAAAGCTTCCTTTTCTAAGGAAACCCCAGAATCTGAAAGTATTTTTGATGTATAAGTTGCTATAGTATTTGAAAGTTATAGACTTTGCTCTTTTCGGAAAATCAAATCTGATCTCATTTTAATTTCTGTTTTTGATATGTGTTTTTCTAGCTGTACTTTTAATGACAAATTTACAACATGTTAAATCTCTATAATCATCTAGATGGAAGTACCTGGGCTTCATAATATGTACGTGACGATGATGCGTGCACAGGAAGTCCAAGGGCTAATTTCAATGCCTTACATTCAATACTTTGCAGTTTTTGTAATAGATATTTAGGCGCATTGAAAAATATTTCTTGGCCATAGTTACTTTGATCTCATTAAAGACTTACATAGAGTAATCAAAGTAGCTGGATCTTGTCCCCACTTTTCTTTAGAAATAATTTTCAGAAAGTTTAATGTTTTTCTCGCTTTTGTTAATAAATATTCGATATGAAAGTTCCATGATAACTTAGATGTAAAATAAACTCCTAGAAATTTAATCTCTGTTACGTACTTAAGAGGAGTATCATCCAATGTGAAAACAGGCATACTTTCTGGGTTAGATCCACTGTTAAAAGAATCATATTTGTTTTTTCGGTTGACAGACTTAATCCATTTAGCTTCATGTAATCCACCATCTTGTTTAGTTCTCCCTGATAGATTTTTTTTGACGAATTTTATATCTCGCTGCGAAGTTTTCTTTTTTAACGTTACATCCACCCACATGCATATATCGTCGGCATATTGGACAGAACAACATTTTTTGATAGTTTGTTTGGCAGATCATGCATTAATAACGAGAAGAGAAGTGGCGCTAATACTGACCCTTGAGGTATTCCCATTGAAAGTGTTCTACTTGTGGAATATGTTTTTCCTACTCTTGTTCTTATTACCCTATCCTTCAGAAAACATCTGACATAGTTGTATATATTTCCTGTCAAACCGATGTTTTTAAGTTTGTTCAATAGCTGTAAATGCCACACTTGATCGTAAGCCTTATTTATGTCGAAAAAGGTAGCAAGAACACATTTTCGTCTAGCAAACTGTTTCTTTATATTTTGTTGATAATTTCAGTAAAATTTCTGTAGTGGATCGACCTTTCTGGAAACCAGCTTGATTAATTGGTATTATGTTATATTTTTCACAGTAATGTACAAGTCTATTCATAACAATTCTTTCTGAAAGTTTACATACATGTGAAGTTAATGCAATGGGTCTATAATTCTTAGGATCCTTTGTACATTTTCCTTGCTTATGAATTGGAACAACGATCGACTGTTTCCATATTTTGGCATAACACCATTGCTCCAACATGTACTAAATAATTTATGAAGAAACTCTACAAAGTTTTCAGACAAATTCTTAACATTTGATTAGATATTGCATCTAAACCAATAGAGATTTTCTTAATGGCATGGATCTAATGGCTTCTTTTTACTTCTTGGATAGTTATAGGAGCATTGATATTGTTACTATTGTCTGCTGTAGATTCATCCTGTGCTTTACTACCTCTTCTTTCTCTCTGTATATTTGGTCCGTACTTGTTAGACCTTCAGTGCGGCTTACCTCAGCAAACATGTTTACAAAGGCTTCTGCTTTCTCATCAGCACTAAGAAGACTGTTGTTATCTATTTTTATAGGTACTGTGGTGATGTTAATCCATTTTTCATAGCTTTCAGTTCCTCCCACACTTTACCAATATCGTTATGATTTTTAACTTCAGAGTTACAAAATTCATTCCAATGCTGCAACTTTGCATCATCTATGACATCTACACTTTCTTTATCCGCCTTTTTCATTTCTTTATGATTACTTGATCTCTTTTTACAATAAATCTTGAATCTTTCTTTTTTCTTTTTATTGGCTGTTTCACATTTTTTGTTCCACCATATATTTCCATTATGTTTCTTTGACTTTGTGTTTTTTATCTTCGGGATCGACTTGTCAGCTGCTGCTAAAATATATTTACAAAATGCAGTGTATTGGTCATCTACATTTTCATTAGCTGAGAACACTATGTCTGTGTTGTTAAGATTGATTTGAAAAAGTGACCAATCTGCATTTTTGTAAATATATTTTGGAATAATATCTTCTGAGATTTCCTGTTCTAATATGTCATTCAACGATATTATTATTGGAATATGATCTGATCCCAGTGGGTTATCTCCAGTTCCCACATGGAGTTTACTACAAGTGATGGAGATGTAAAGGTTAAATCGATGGCTGAGGGTTATGGGTGGGTATATCTGGAATGCGAGTAATACTTCCATTATTTAGCAAATATAAAATTAGAATCAGCTATGTTATCTAGTAATCTATTACTTGTAACATAAGAGCAGCCATGGTCCCAAAAAGGAGCATGTGCGTTAAAATCTCCTCCAATAACCCATTTGTCTCTTTGGTCTTGAACCCTTTTAGCCATTCTGTATTCGTATCATCAGTCCTTTTGGAAGGTAAACCGAGGGAATGTTCAATATCAAAGAAGAAGTAATTTGAACCATTGCTGCACAGCAATGAAGCAGAAGGGATGTTACTGGATACTGGGTGGAGTTCTTTCACAAAAATCCAGGCCTTCACGCACATAGATAGCTGTTTGTATTCGATCCGCACATTGTTCATAAACTGGGGGTGATAGAACCCTGGTAAAATGTGGTAGATTATCACTGTTGACATTTAGTGATTGTAATAATAATACATGAAACTTATTTATTCCAAGATAAATTGATTCAAGTTGATATATTTCTTGTTATGGAGCGACAATTCCATTGGGGAAGCTTAATAGTTGGTCTCTTTTTGTTGTCATGATAAAAATGTATATAATAAATGAAGTGACTGAGAAACTCCTTTCTAACGTATTATTAGCAGGTAAGGACCTGCACGATACCAATAATACTTAAAACAAGAATTATGAAACAGAAATGCAAAATAATAAACTAAATAGTCTTCAGTAATAAAATTCAAATTGTCACGTTAACAAGTGAGGTGGAGGTATACAACTGGGCTCCACTACATGACTAGATTTCAGTCAATTAGAGACTTGAGGGAGATGCTCCCGAACACTTAGAGCATTTCATAGCGGTTCCACCAAGGTCCCCTCTCGTCCCGATACAGCATCTGAGTACCCCAACGCCCTGGATGGGGAGGTAGGCGGCGAGATGGCTTCTTGGGCTTTTTCCCAAAGGAGGTCTCGTAGATGCGGCCAAGGTTAGCTGCCAGGATCGATGATCCTCTGGTGGTTGGATGCATCCCGTTTTCTCCGTAGTCATAGAAGTTATTGTGTGGTACGAAAGAAATAATTTCGTCAGCCAGCAGTTCTGTTCTTACAAGGGCATTGAACAATTCACGTTTAGCATCCAATTCAGCATCTTCTACTGCAGTTGCCTGACTCACAACAATGTGTGATGATGGGTGTTTCACTTTGATTTGTTTGACTGCTTTTGTGAAATCTTGCTGACTGTTTCTGCGTCCTTCGATTTCAAATCATTGATACCACAGTGAATTACTATAGCGTCTGGTATTTCTGAGTCGTTTGTTGTATCAGGTAGTTGAAGACTCAGTTTTTGTGTGGCATATGTTTTCTGTCGTTTGGAGGTAAACCCATACGAACGGCCTAGTCTTTTCATTTGTACACCTTTTAGTATAGAGTCAGAGTGTAAGATCACTGAAGGAAAATCATTGTTCCTTTTTCGTATTGGAGTCTTTGGATGACGTTTTGCTTTTTCGCGTCATTTGCCTTTATGACGTCAGATTTTCTTTTCTTGTCTTCCAGTGTTTCCTTTTTTATTTATTTGCCCCTTCCACGCCCGTTTTCTTCACAAGTACACTGGATGGCGATGGAGATGAGATGTTGGAGTGGAACTTGCTACTTCTACGTAAGATTTAAGGCCAGGGTAATGATCTGGGTTCTGTTTGTGTGGTAGCCATGGCAACTGATGTTACTGGCCTAGCCTGGAACGACTTGAGTTTTTTTATTTCATGCCTTTGATCGTGCACAGCTCTTTCTAGGGATAGTATTCTGTCACAGAGTTTCAATATAGTATTTTTAAGCTCACTAACCGCAAATGGTGATCACTGTAGTGTGCGTAGTGTCGCTGAAGCTTGACGTGTTTGGTCTCGCGGTGTCGGAATGCTGTTCAGAAGCGGCAGTTGAGGTGGAAGTGGCGGGATCACTTGCGCCGTCACCTGCTTTGCCACAAACATCCCCAGTTCCTGAACCAGTTTTTTTCTCTTCGTCATTGTCTTGTTTTTCAAAGACTCGTCCACGTCTTTTCCCTGGGGTCTTTCTCGTCATTATAGCGGATGCCCAATAAAAAAAGTTCACATGGAGAAAAAGTTGTTTGCACTCTCCGCCATCTTGGTCACGTGTTTGTGTGTGTGTGTGTGTGTGTGTGCGTGCGTGCGTGCGTGCGTGCGTGTGTGTGTGTGCGTGCATAGGTACGTACGCAGGCTTGTGTCTGTGGATGAGAGAGAGAGAGAGAGAGAGGAGAGAGAGAAGAGAGAGAGAGAGAGGGGAGAGAGAGAGAGAGAGAGAGAGACAGACAGACAGACAGACAGACAGACAGACGGCGTTGTGAAATGTTCGGACATGATGATAGGAACTGACGAGGAGAAGCGGGGGGGGGGGGGGGAGGGGGGGGGGGGGGGGGGGGGGGGGGGGGGGTGGGGGGGGGGGGGGGCAGAAGAAGGGGGGGGAAGGCATGGAATGTCATGTGATCCTTTTGGGGGGGGGGGGGGGGGTTCGGGGCCGATGAAAGGTTGCCACCGGGGGGGGGGGGGGGGGGGGGGGGCCTGGCAAAGGCCCCGGCACCTATCCTTCACGTGTTCTTGACAGGGGACGCT
>CM031599.1:101081278-101086278 GCA_018398815.1 Conus ventricosus
CCCCCCCCCCCCCCGCCCCCTCCCTCCCCCCCCTCCTCTTCTCCATCTTCGCTCATGTTCCCCCTTCCTCTATTTTTTCTGACTTCAGCTGCAGTCAGTTTTAAGTATTACGCACTTCACAACTACGTCCAAATTGAATTTCTCCTGGAATTTATCTGCAGCTCCAGCGCTGCGAACTTGTTTGCACGGGGATGGTTTACAAGGTAGGGAGCGAAAAGCTGAAGCCGAGAACATCCATCAACAAGAGCAAACTGCATCTCCAGCAACTGCTGGTGAAAGACGAACGGGTTTAGGGTTTTCTTTCCTTCTGTACCTCCCCCCCTTTTGCATCCCCATCTCCCTCTCGCTTTCCCCACGCCCCACACAACACACTGCTTAAAACCTCGTTTTTTTTTTTTCCCTTCACCGCTTTGTTGATTCACAAGGGTTCTGCATCACTGTTGTGTGTGGTGTGTGTTTGGGTGTGTTGTGTGCGGCGTGCGTGCGTTCGTGCGTGCCCTGCGTGCGTGTGTGTGTATGTGTGGGGTGTGTGTGTGTGTGTGTGTGTGTGTGGTGTGTGGTGTGTGTGTGTGTGTTTGTGGGCACGCGCGCGCCCAACCCCCACAACAATCAAAACTGGTAGCATCAATACAATTTACAAATTTGAGTAACAAATATCAGTCAGGTTAAAAAGACATTGATAAGGTCTCTGCAACCATCTACTACATGGAAATAGCACTATATTGCACAGGTTCCATATCTGTACTCAATCATACTATATCCCAAAAAGTCATTCACATAAATCATTTTCATCTGCAATGGCCATTCTCTGTACTGAAAACAAAAAAAATGTGTTGAATTATGGTTGTTCAAAAATTGTAAATTAACATTATTTTAAATTCAATCAAGAACAGGTTATTGATTATAACATTCAATCAAGATCATGCTATTGATTGCAATCTACACCAAGGAAACGAACAGATACTAGAAGAGGAATGTGTTACAGAATATTGAATGAATATTATCCACAGACTAATAAGGTGAAAAGGTTAAAGTCATATTGGCAGGTGGCTGTGAACTCTTAGAGCTACACCATGTGTCGTACACAGCATCATCATGATGAAAGACATCACCCACCCATCTGTTTTTGCTTAGAGCTACACCGTGTGTCGTACACAGCATCATCATGATGAAAGACATCACCCACCCATCTGTTTTTGCTTAGAGCTACACCGTGTGTCGTACACAGCGTTATCATGATGAAAGACAGCACCCACCCATCTGTTTCTGATTCAAACTACACCGTGTCAGGTACACAGCATCATCATGATGAAAGACAGCACCCACCCCTCTGTTTCTGCTGCTTCATTTTCCCCTGACCTGAATCAGGTACCGCTTCACTGGTGGCATGGAAGAGAGGAAGATGTGAACTTCTGACTGAATCAGGTACCGCTTCACTGGTGGCATGGAAGAGAGGAAGATGTGAACTTCTGACTGAATCAGGTACCGCTTCACTGGTGGCATGGAAGAGAGGAAGATGTGAACTTCTCACTCCCCCACACCTTCCCGTCCGTAATTATGTTTGATACACATGTTCTTTTTTCTTCCTTTTTTTTTTTTAGATGTTGTGAAGTAAGAGTGACTTAAGCAGGTGAATAGGTCTTTCGAATACAACAGAGACAATTCACCGCTCTCGCTTGGATTCCAGGTCATGTTGGGATTTGTGAGAGCAAAGTTATTGACCAGCTTCACAAGAAAGCCTTGAATGATGGATGCTACAAAAAAGGAGCGAGAAAAATTCTTTCAGAGACCTCAACCAAAAACACAACCTGCAGGCACGTCAAAGACGTCAGACAAGAGGAATGGAATTCAGAAAATGACAGGGAACGTTTTCAAACGCGCCCAGATTTAAAGGAATCATACCTTAAAGGAATAAGTCCCCAGAAACTGAAAAGAGGAGATGGTGTTGTACAAATTTGCAATTTGAATCCAACTATTTGACTCGTTCCTATCTTTTTTTTTAAAAGAATGTAGAGGTTCCATGCTGCATACCATGCAATGAGCCATCACTGAACACCCTGTTACTGAGTGTCTGCATACCATGCAATGAGCCATCACTGAACACCCTGTTACTGAGTGTCTGCATACCATGAAATGAGCCATCACTGAACACCCTGTTACTGAGTGTCTGCATACCATGCAACGAGCCATCACTGAACACCCTGTTACTGAGTGTCTGGATACCATGCTATGAGCCATCACTGAACACCCTGTTACTGAGTGTCTGGATACCATGCAATGAGCCATCACTGAACACCCTGTTACTGAGTGTCTGCATACCATGCAATGAGCCATCACTGAACACCCTGTTACTGAGTGTCTGGATACTTACAAACAAAGACGTAAATAGTTTACAGCAAATTCCACGAACACCATGCTCTGAAATGATTTATCCCATGACACGTTTTGTTGCTTCTAAGGATATCAGGAATTTTTCATTATCTATGTCAGAGGTAATTAATGGTCTGCTTTGTTTTATACCAGTCTGTTAAGTTCTGGTTAGTTGGGCGATGTTCTGGTATTTTAACTCGCATATCGATGTTTGTTTGTTGTTGTTGTTGTTGTTGTTTTGTTTGTTGTTTTTTGTTGATGTGTTTTAAGCCCAATGTGGCCTTTGTTGTTGACTGGGCTAAATGATGGTGATTCCATTATGACGTACAAAGCCACATGACCACAGCCACATGACCACAGCCACATGACCACAGCCACATGACCACAGCCACATGACCACAGCCACATGACCACAGCCACATGACCACAGCGTATTAGACCTCCTCATTCGTTTATTCCTCGACAGATACCAAACAGTGGCCTCGTGGATGTGCTCTTGTGAACAGAATCAAAGCTAAACAGCATTGATAGAGATAGGGAAAGCCTTGGCGTTGTGACTCAAACAGTAGCCTCGTGGATGTGCTCTTGTGAACAGAATCAAAGCTAAACAGCATTGATAGAGATAGGGAAAGCCTTGGCGTTGTGACTCAAACAGTAGCCTCGTGGATGTGCTCTTGTGAACAGAATCAAAGCTAAACAGCATTGATAGAGATAGGAAAGCCTTGGCGTTGTGACTCAAACAGTGGCCTCGTGGATGTGCTCTTGTGAACAGAATCAAAGCTAAACAGCATTGAGAGAGATAGGGAAAGCCTTGGCGTTGTGACTCAAACAGTAGCCTCGTGGATGTGCTCTTGTGAACAGAATCAAAGCTAAACAGCATTGATAGAGATAGGGAAAGCCTTGGCGTTGTGACTCAAACAGTAGCTCGTGGATGTGCTCTTGTGAACAGAATCAAAGCTAAACAGCATTGATAGAGATAGGGAAAGCCTTGGCGTTGTGACTCAAACAGTAGCCTCTGGAGTGCTCTTGTGAACAGAATCAAAGCTAACAGCATTGATGAGATAGGGAAAGCCTTGGCGTTTGACTCAAACAGTAGCCTCGTGGATGTGCTCTTGTGAACAGAATCAAAGCTAAACAGCATTGATAGAGATAGGGAAAGCCTTGGCGTTGTGACTCAAACAGTAGCCTCGTGGATGTGCTCTTGTGAACAGAATCAAAGCTAAACAGCATTGATAGAGATAGGGAAAGCCTTGGCGTTCTGACTCATACAGTAGCCTCGTGGATGTGCTCTTGTGAACAGAATCAAAGCTAAACAGCATTGATAGAGATAGGGAAAGCCTTGGCGTTGTTACTCAAAAAAGTGGCCTCGTGGATGTGCCTCTTGTGAACAGAATCAAAGCTAAACAGCATTGATAGAGATAGGGAAAGCCTTGGCGTTGTGACTCAAACAGTGGCCTCGTGGATGTGCTCTTGTGAACAGAATCAAAGCTAAACAGCATTGATAGAGATAGGGAAAGCCTTGGCGTTGTGACTCAAACAGTGGCCTCGTGGATGTGCTCTTGTGAACAGAATCAAAGCTAAACAGCATTGAGAGAGATAGGGAAAGCCTTGGCGTTGTGACTCAAACAGTAGCCTCGTGGATGTGCTCTTGTGAACAGAATCAAAGCTAAACAGCATTGATAGAGATAGGGAAAGCCTTGGCGTTGTGACTCAAACAGTAGCCTCGTGGATGTGCTCTTGTGAACAGAATCAAGCTAAACAGCATTGATAGAGATAGGGAAAGCCTTGGCGTTGTGACTCAACAGTAGCCTCGTGGATGTGCTCTTGTGAACAGAATCAAAGCTAAACAGCATTGATAGAGATAGGGAAAGCCTTGGCGTTGTGACTCAAACAGTAGCCTCGTGGATGTGCTTTTGTGAACAGAATCAAAGCTAAACAGCATTGATAGAGATAGGGAAAGCCTTGGCGTTGTGACTCAAACAGTAGCCTCGTGGATGTGCTCTTGTGAACAGAATCAAAGCTAAACAGCATTGATAGAGATAGGGAAAGCCTTGGCGTTGTGACTCATACAGTAGCCTCGTGGATGTGCTCTTGTGAACAGAATCAAAGCTAAACAGCATTGATAGAGATAGGGAAAGCCTTGGCGTTGTGACTCAAACAGTGGCCTCGTGGATGTGCTCTTGTGAACAGAATCAAAGCTAAACAGCATTGATAGAGATAGGGAAAGCCTTGGCGTTGTGACTCAAACAGTGGCCTCGTGGATGTGCTCTTGTGAACAGAATCAAAGCTAAACAGCATTGATAGAGATAGGGAAAGCCTTGGCGTTGTGACTCAAACAGTGGCCTCGTGGATGTGCTCTTGTGAACAGAATCAAAGCTAAACAGCATTGATAGAGATAGGGAAAGCCTTGGCGTTGTGACTCAAACAGTGGCCTCGTGGATGTGCTCTTGTGAACAGAATCAAAGCTAAACAGCATTGATAGAGACAGGGAAAGCCTTGGCGTTGTGACTCAAACAGTAGCCTCGTGGATGTGCTCTTGTGAACAGAATCAAAGCTAAACAGCATTGATAGAGATAGGGAAAGCCTTGGCGTTGTGACTCAAACAGTAGCCTCGTGGATGTGCTCTTGTG
>CM031599.1:101101278-101102544 GCA_018398815.1 Conus ventricosus
ACTGCACAGTTTTCCACATCTGAGCCACGGACTAAGATACTTCTTCTTTTTACCAACTTCTTCTCATATCCAAGATTAATTTCTGGAATAGGGTTCTCAATCGTGGGCTTCTTCTCTCGGAAATGAAAAGAACACACACGCACGTTTTTGGGTGGATTTTTGCGCCTGAGAGCAGCAAGCCACTTGTCTCTTGATATCAGAATCGTCTGGCATTTTGTGAAGTCGAAACGGCGGTTCACACGGACAGTCTCTCGTTGTGAGATTTTTATGCTCAAAACACGGCTGGTCGAGAAGATTGTTCAGTTTCCTTTGATTGTACGAGCAGCCATGTACTGATCAGTGACATCCACTACGTCTTGATGAAGAAGAAAAAGAAGAGCCAGTAGCTCCAAGCATTGTTTCTACCATGTTTCTTGCTGAAAGCGGACGTCATGCACATATTTCTTAATTTAGTATCAGCAATGGCGGCTTACAGTTCAAGGGGTCACAGGGGTCAGGAAAGTCGTGGCATGATCTCAAGAGCAATCACCTCTAGACTCCCGCGTCCGTCTGATAGGGAGTAGTAGAATGTATACACTGAAAGTGCGAGAAAGCTGATGGAAAGACACCTGTAAGAACACTCATTTACAGAGTTTTGACTTGCACAGACCCATGGGGTTCTACTATCAGTCGTACACGTAAACACTCACTATCTTCTAGATTCGGGAGCGTGCCGGTGTTCCCCGGGTTCTATGTTCTCCAGTAGCGCTGTTCCCCGTGTCTCTGTTCCCTAGTGTCGATGTTCCCCGACCGTAAAAGCGTGCCGCTGTTCCCGTACCGGTGTTCCCCAGGTTCTCTGTTCCCCAGTAGCGCTGTTCCCCAAACAGATTTCAATGCACCAACGTTAAAAACTTGGGGAACAGCGGGCCTGGGGAACACCGGGACTGGGGAACACTGGGACCGGGGATTTGCGGGAATGGGGAACAGCGGGATCGCCACAGGGTGGGGAACAACGAAACTGGGGAACTTAGGGACTGAATTTCGATTTTTTTCTAGAGGGGAACACCGGGACTGGGGAACATAGAGACTGGGGAACAAAGAACCTGGGGAGAACAGCGGCAGGACCCCCTAGAAATTCTATGGCATCTTTAAGAGTAGCTTTCTGCTTAACAGTTTGAAAAGTACGGGGAAAAAAAGAAGTCATATCTGTCATCTACCATTCAAACACATTATTTTGATTCTTGAAATGTCCATAAATGTCTTCTATTCGTGAAACCCTCTCCTCTT
>CM031599.1:101102644-101122644 GCA_018398815.1 Conus ventricosus
GATCTCAACAAGTGTAACTGATTTTACAGAATAAATGAAAGTATGTGCATTCATTACGATCGATATACAGACACCACAAAGGAAATGAGACCAGCAATATTGACTACGATATTGTTATCCTTTCTCTCGGACATAAAACCGATAACATTGATCATATGACTCCCTGTCAACACAGCGCTTTTTAGATTCAGGCAACGTAAATCTATAATAGATTCAAAAGATATAATCGGTTCACTGTTCAAAAGGGAATCCTCCATCAACACTAACTCATCATGTTAAACAAAAGCGATTTAACAATAGGCCTATCGTAAAATACTTTTTACAGTCCGGTTACTGAACGACCTGAATCTGCTATTGGCAAGTGCAGAATTCAGATTTACGGTTATCTTGGACTTTGGATCGGCTCCGTTCCGTTCCAGAGAAGATCCAGGAAGATGATCGAAATATCATCTCGTCACATTCAATGCTGGTCTTCCAGGAGTAAATGAGTAGGATGAAATGATGCTTAAATGATGTTTGGAAAGAAAAAAACTGAAAAGAGCAAATTGATACTAAAACACTTTTGAGGAAGACTGAAACAGCAGATAAGGATGGGATAATGCGAAGACTGTTTTGCTGTAGATGAAAGGAGCTGAAGTCCGCTAGTCCGGTTGATATGCATATGATATAGGAATAATGTTGTGGCATGGAGATTTAAGACCTCGCTTGTTAAAAAGAAGGTTGGCTTAAGTCGATAGTGTTTGGGCTTTGAAAAATTGCTTTGCATGACTAAAACCGGTTCTTGATAAGGGATATAGTTATTAGCAAACGTTTTGTCTTATCTGCGAGCAGTGGCCCATTCATATTCCACCATTCAAAAGGCGGTTTTGTGTGTGTGTGTGTGTGTGTGTGTGTGTGTGTGTGTGTGTGTGTGTGTGTGTGTGTGGATAGAGAGAGAGAGAGAGAGAGAGAGAGAGAGAGAGAGAGAGAGAGAGAGAGTAAATATATCCTAAGTTGAAAGAGAGAGAGAGAGAGAGAGAGAGAGAGAGAGAGAGAGAGAGAGAGAGAGAGAGAGAGAGAGATCATTAGTTGAGTGCTTGCGCACACGCGAGATTGCATCATCCCATTCAATCTCTGTGTGTGTGTGTGTGTGTGTGTGTGGTGTGTGTGTGTGTGTGTGTGTGTGTGTGTGGAAGCGTGCGTACGTGCGTGCGTGTGTGTGTGCGTGTGTGTGTGTGTGTGTGTGGAAAAGCGTGCGTACGTGCGTGCGTGTGTGTGTGTGTGTGAGAGAGAGAGAGAGAGAGAGAGAGAAGAGAGAAGAGAGAGAGAGAGAGAGAGAGAGAGAGAAGAGAGAGAGAGAGAGAGAGTGGTGTGTGTGTGTGTGTGTGTGTGTGTGAGGGGAGAGAGAGAGAGAGAAAAGAGAGAGAGAGAGAGAGAGAGAGAGAGAGAGAGAGGGGTGTGTGGGGGGGGGGGGGGGGGGGGGGGGGGGCGCGAGCGCAACGTGCCTGCAAGAAGCACGTAAATCTTTCTGTTCAGAAACCAGTGATGTAGAAACGCTATGGACAGGATTGGGTCACCAGGATGCACTGGCTCGCCTATACAGATTGAACAGATTGACGACATCTCCCCACCAGATGTTTGGAAGCTGCAGAGAGGTCAGTCTGTACAGAGAGGTAAGCCTGTACAGAGAGGTCAGTCTGTGCAGAGAGGTCAGTCTGTACAGAGAGGTCAGTCTGTGCAGAGAGGTCAGTCTGTACAGAGAGGTCAATCTGTGCAGAGAAGTCAGTCTGTACAGAGAGGACAGTCTGTGCAGAGAGGTCAGTCTGTACAGAGAGGTCAGTCTGTGCAGAGAGGTCAGAGGACAATCTGTGCAGAGAGGTCAGAGGACAATCTGTGCAGAGACTACAGTCTGTGCAGAGAGGTCAGTCTGTACAGAGAGGTCACTCTGTACAGAGAGGTCAGTCTGTACAGAGAGGTCAGTCTGTACAGAGAGGTCAGTCTGTGCAGAGAGGACAGTCTGTACAGAGAGGTCAGTCGTCAGTCTGTACAGAGAAGTCAGTGTGTGCAGAGAGGTCAGTCTGTACAGAGAGGTCAGTCGTCAGTCTGTACAGAGAGGTCAGTGTGTGCAGAGAGGTCAGTCTGTGCAGAGAGGTCAGTCGTCAGTCTGTACAGAGAGGTCAGTGTGTGCAGAGAGGTCAGTCTGTGCAGAGAGGTCAGTGTGTGCAGAGAGGTCAGTGTGTGCAGAGAGGTCAGTCTGTGCAGAGAGGTCAGTGTGTACAGAGAGGTCAGTGTGTGCAGAGAGGTCAGTCTGTGCAGAGAGGTCAGTCTTTGCAGAGAGGTCAGTGTGTACAGAGTGGTCAGTCTGTGCAGAGAGGTCAGTCTGTACAGAGAGGTCAGTCTGTGCAGAGAGATCAGTGTGTACAGAGAGGTCAGTCTGTACAGAGAGGTCAGTCTATGCAGAGAGGTCAGTCTGTACAGGGAGGTCAGTCTGTACAGAGAGGTCAGTCTGTGCAGAGAGGACAGTCTGTACAGAGAGGTCAGTCTGTACAGAGAGGTCAGTCTGTACAGAGAGGTCAGTCTGTGCAGAGATCAGTCTGTGTAGAAAGGTCAGTCTGTACAGAGAGGTCAGTCTGTACAGAGAGATCAGTCTGTCCTTATCCTCTGTAACTACTGGCCTTTATCTCTCTCTCTCTCTCTCTCTCTCTCTCTCTCTCTCTCTCTCTCTCTCCTCTCTCTCTCTCTCTCTCTCTCTCTCTCTCTCTCTCTCCTCACACACACACACACACACACACACACACACACATAATATATATATATACATGTACAGACACATGCATTGTATTAATGATAAAAAACAATATCCCCAATGAATACACACACACCCACACACACACACACACACACACACACACACACACACACACACACACACACACACACACACACACACAACACACAACACACACACACACACACACACACACACACACCACACACACCACACACACACACACACACACACACGCACGCACGCACGCACGCACGCACGCACACACACACACACACACACACACACACACACACACACACACACACACACACACACACACACAGAGGATGATGCTTTTGAATTCCATACTGGTCTGACATTGCGTGGCATGGCTGTGCTCTGTACTTTCATTAATGGAAGAACCAGGCCCGAGAGACACAGACACCCGCGCGTTGGTCAGAACACGTTTGCACCATTCGCAGGGATCCATTCACCAAGAGACTCAGCTCAGCTCCGTCTTGACAATGGAATTCAAACCGAATTCACTTCTAGGTTGGAGCCGGTTATGGGCCAAAACCCCACAATTATGAATGGCTCGAATGGGAATGGAATGCACCCCCGCCCCCCCCCCCCCCCCCCCCCCCCCCTGCCTGGAATCCTCAAAGCTGTCCACTGTGCCACTGGCTGATTGTACACATCATGTTTCTTTGTGTCTGATAGGTTCTTTTGAAAAGTTGTAATAATGTTCACTCCAACTAACTCACTGGGCTTTGCATGTACATTTCTGAGCAGAGTGGATCCACAACGTTTTATTCTATATTTCCCCTACTCTACCCATTCTTCGTACTATTAAAACTGTCCTTAACCTATCCAATGTGTAATAAGAAAACATTTCTCTTTGGGAGAAAAAAAAAACAGACCTGAGAGAGAGAGAGAGAGAGAGAGAGAGAGAGAGAGAGAGAGAGAGAGAGAGAGAGAGAGAGAGAGAGAGAGAGACAGACAGACAGACAGACAGACAGACAGACAGACAGACAGAGGCTTGGACAAGAGAAAAAAAAAAGCAGAGAGAGTTTTCATCTTTCTCTCTCCCTTAACTCCACCGGGAAGTCATTGAGGTGGCGTACCCCCCAAAAAATGGAAAAAAAAAAGTTCTTCAGGTTTTGTCGGGTGTATACCAGACTTTGAATCTCTGTAAGCGATTTCCCTGTTCCTTCTGGAATGCTGTCCATTGATCCTTGTTGTTGCTGTTGTTTTTTTTTTGACTTTCTCAACCGTCTCCCTTTCTCAAGTGTTCTCCTGATGATTGTTTTAGCCAGGCCATCACATCCAGCTACATGCCATACCACGTTCGTGTTCTTTTCTTAACCGATGTCATCAGATCTTCGTATGGTTTGATTTGCTGCTTGATGATTTGACGCAACTGTTCATTAGTGTTGATTTGACGCACCTGTTCATAAATGATATTTAGTGTTGATTTGACACACCTGTTCATTAGTGATGATTTGACGCACCTGTTCATTAGTGTTGATTTGACGCACGTGTTCATTAGTGTTGATTTGACGCACCTGTTCATTAGTGTTGATTTGACGCACCTGTTCATTAGTGACATCTAGTGTTGATTTGACGCACCTGTTCATTAGTGGCATCTAGTGTTGATTTCACGCACCTGTTCATTAGCGACATCTAGTGTTGATTTGACGCACCTGTTCATTAGTGGCATCTAGTGTTGATTTGACGCACCTGTTCATTAGTGACATCTAGTGTTGATTTGACGCACCTGTTCATTAGTAACATCTAGTGTTGATTTGACGCACCTGTTCATTAGTGACATCTAGTGTTGATTTGACGCACATGTTAATTAGTGACATCTAGTGTTGATTTGACGCACCTGTTCATTAGTGACATCTAGTGTTGATTTGACGCACCTGTTCATTAGTGACATCTAGTGTTGATTTGACGCACCTGTTCATTAGTGACATCTAGTGTTGATTTGACGCACCTGTTCATTAGTGACATCTAGTGTTGAGTAACCCCTCATTTCCATGGCTTGGGGTTTGCTCTTCAGATCTGTTGTAGGGACCCATGTCTCACATGATCTGTTGTAGGGACCCATGTCTGGCATGATCTGTTGTAGGGACCCATGTCTGGCATGATCTGTTGTAGGGACCCATGTCTGGCATGATCTGTTGTAGGGACCCATGTCTGGCATGATCTGTTGTAGGGACCCATGTCTCACATGATCTGTTGTAGGGACCCATGTCTCACATGATCTGTTGTAGGGACCCATGTCTCACATGATCTGTTGTAGGGACCCACGTCTCACATGATATGTTGCAGGGACCCATGTGTGGCATGATCTGTTGTAGGGACCCATGTCTCACATGATCTGTTGTAGGGACCCATGTCTCACATGATCTGTTGTAGGGACCCATGTCTGGCATGGTCTGTTGTAGGGACCCATGTCTCACATCATCTGTTGTAGGGACCCATGTCTGGCATAATCTGTTGTAGGGACCCATGTCTGGCATGATCTGTTGTAGGGACCCATGTCTCACATGATCTGTTGTTGGGACCCATGTCTGGCATGATCTGTTGTAGGGACCCATGTGTGGCATGATCTGTTGTAGGGACCCATGTCTCACATGATCTGTTGTAGGGACCCATGTCTCACATGATCTGTTGTAGGGACCCATGTCTGACATGATCTGTTGTAGGGACCCATGTCTGGCATGATCTGTTGTAGAGACCCATGTCTGGCATGATCTGTTGTAGGGACCCATGTCTCACATGATCTGTTGTAGGGACCCATGTCTGACATGATCTGTTGTAGGGACCCATGTCTGGCATGATCTGTTGTAGGGACCCATGACTCGCATGCATACGGGAAGATGAAATACATCAGCACTGACGGGGGCCTGATCTTGTGTTTCGCGTAGATGTTGGAGATTGGAGGTCTAAAGGAGGAAAGAGGTCTAAGACAGAGAGAGAGAGTGAGAGAGAAAGAGAGAGTGAGAGAGAGAGAGAGAGAGAGAGAGAGAGAGAGAGAGAGAGGGAGAGAGAGAGAGAGACAGACAGACAGACAGACAGACAGACAGACAGACAGACAGACAGACAGAGAGAGACAGACAGACAGACAGACAGACAGACAGACAGAGAGAGACAGACAGACAGACAGACAGACATGCAGACAGACAGACAGAGAGGAAGAGGAGGTGGAGAGAAAAAAGGAGGAGGACGAGCGTGTGTGTGAGGGAGAGAGAGAGAGAGAGAGAGAGAGAGAGAAGAGAGAGAGAGAGAGAGAGAGAGAGAGAGAGAACTCTGAACTCTGAACTCTGAATGGTTTAATGAATAGGCCATAGGCCCATGTCATGGTGGGTTTTCACAATAGCAAACATGATGGACATCTTAGAACGTAGACTACTCAGTGAGCATACACACTCACAGAAACAGATACACAACATACACGCGCGCGCGCACGCAGCACGCTACACACACACACACACACCCCACACAACACCACACACACCACAAACACACACACAGCACACACACACACCACACACACACACACACACACACACACACACACACACACCAAAATCGGTGTTGTCTAAAGCAAATTCACTCTGATCAGGAGTGGGGCGTATTCTAAAAGCTTTTTCAATGAACAGAGCAAGGCGAAATGATCATTGATTTGCATTAAGATGCAAACAGCATGGTTAACTTAAATTGGGAAGGACTGTTGTAATAACTTGGCTTGGTAGTTTTGGGTCTCTTAACTCTTGATACAATGGGCATTGTAAAACAAAGTGGGTCTCTGTCTCTATTTGAAAGTCCACACAATAGACACAGCAAACCATTTTTCGGTCAAAACTTCTCCGAAACGCATTTTATGTACATTTAGTTGCGACCACACCTAATCTTAATCTGATTAGACTAGTTCTTGCCTGTAAAAGACTAACTGAATGTGGGTATGGGGCCAAAATCAATTTTTTAAATGTCCGTAAAAAAATGGAAACGATCACTCTGTGTTATTTCGGTATTCCACTGCGTTTGTAATCTTATAAAATTTCTCTCTCTCAATGTCTTAAACCCTTTTTTCCATTCCAACCCCTTGATTCTCCCAACTTCTTCAAAACCAATTTGTAAGAAAGAAGCAGACGGTAGATGCCATGTTTCTTGTCTCTATGGTTGAAAAATAGCAACATTTATAAGCTTTATACGGAAGTCGATGAGGTTGCATTTTTAAAATTCTCAACCAGTATTTGATACTCTTTATTTACAAATTAAACACACAACGGGAATCTCCCAATTCCATAAACCATTGCAATTAGGAGTTCTTAAACTTACATTCAGAAATCTTTTCAAGGCAAAAATTTGTACTTTTTCCTAGAATGGTCAGCATTTCCAATAACCATATTTCTGCACCGTAATAGTACTGCTGGATTTGCGTGTCGAAGGTTAAAGAACACAGTGGTGATTTTTCTCCATAGACCACAAGGAGTTTGAATAAAATTGATCACGCCTATTTTTGCTCTGTAGCAAAATCATACAAACATGAAATAGGAAAGTCTTGTGGCATGAAAATTCCAAAAAAATTTGTACATGTTCACCACGGGTCATTTTGGTTTGTCCAAAAACCATTGCTCGGGGTTGAGGAATGTCCACCATTTCTAAACACGACAACGTTTGATTTACTAAATTGACTGTCAAAACCAAAGTCTTCCAGCTGTGTATGTAAGACTTCAGCTGATTTTGCAAACCGGGTTTGACTGAATGGGAGAGCGGTTTAAAACGTCATCCAGCAAACAAAGAATAGATTTCTACAAATCGGGGATAAGTTGAATTCCATGTTTACCTTTTTTGATTACTTCTACAGCAGCTCATTGATAAACAAGAGACAAAACGGGCCTACACACCCCCCCCTGTTTTTAAACCCAAGGGGCACATAACCGTCACTAATCGTTTCCAACTCTAACTCTTGCCTTCACAGTGTTTATTATACTAGTAATAGCTCCGTACAATTTCCCATTATCCTCTTTTCTTTAAAACACGCCATAAATTTTGCTCGAACATGGAGTCAAACCCTTTTCTGAATTTAATTCAACAAATTTTTTGTGTAACAGTAACTGCTTTTGAGCAATGGCAAACAGTGTAAAAACATGATCAAATGGTACTGTTGTTTTTTCCTAAAGCCTGCCTGACTTTCGTTGATAGCATCATTCTCTTCGATCCATTTATTTAATCGTTCGTTAAGTAGGTGGCTGTATAATTTACTGCACACATTCAATATGATATTCCTCGGTAATTATCGGGTACATTTCGTCGCCCTTTTTATGAAAACGGTTGGTGATAGCTTCTGACCACTGTGAAGGATAATCTCCGGTAGAAAACAATTTTATTGAACGAATAATCAGAAACGGAACAATCACTGTAACAGAGTTTTTGAAGATCTCCCCAAACCCAATCCCATCAGGGCCTGCAGCCTTACATTTTTTAGAGAACGAATTGCAGCATACACTTCATTTTTCTGAAATATCACATTCAAGAGAATCTATATTAAACTGGTTTTGGTCTACATCGATTTGTTCTTCCCTCTCATCAACAGTCCCCAATAGTTTCATCGAAGGCCCAGACCAGACTGAAATACTTGTGGAAGTGTTGGTACCTTTTTATCCTTGCTGATATTATTTTGAACAGGTCTTTTACATGATAGAGTTTTCCCAACTTACCCCAAAATTTGGCAGAATCGTTTACGTTTCGTGTAAAATCTTCACTATATTTGCACGAGGGCCCTTCTTTTTCAGTCTCAGAAGCTCTTTGTAGTCTCTGCGCTTCTGGTTATAAGTATTTCAAATTTCCTCGTCGTCATCTCTACTTATGTAGTTTCGTCTAGATCGTGACGGAGTTCCTTTTTGTGTTGAAAAGCTTTTATAAAACCACGGGTCTTTTCTTTCTTTGCCAACAGAAAATTGACTTTCTCATACATGAACTGGTATCCATCAGTGATTCATTGAACCCTTGTATTGCTTCGTTGATATCAAAAATAAACAAGGTCAGATGCTCTTGTCATTTTATTCCTAATCAGTAGTTGACAATTTGTTTTTAAATCGCCCAATCTGTCTTGGTTTCAGACAATCTTTTCGAACTTGAAGTACTACATATTGCATTCTGTTGGTTAGCTACGTTGACATTAGCATTAAATAAAACTTCAACTGGCATGTGTTTAGATTCTACTCTTGGCGTAATTTTTCAATGACAACAACTAATTCAACAAGCATCGAGACAAAAATGGCATAATCAACAATACTGCATCCTGTAGGAGAAACGTAGTAAAGGGGCCCCAAAGTAAATATCACTTGAATGGCACCATTAAGTATAAACCCAATCAAAGATTGCAGACATTTAACAAAAATTTTCCAAAATCTTCTGTATCTCATCTTTTGAGGTACGGAAAACAACACTGTCAGCGTTTTCTTCATGCAAAGGGCAATCCTTTCATCGTCATCATCATCATCTGTACTGTTTTCACCCCCGTCCGTGCATTGAAGTCTCCGAGCAACATGAAAGGTAAGTTTCCAAAGGACTCTATCCATCCATAATACACTGCTCCAACATCCCAATACCTTTGTTATGTCCGTATCATGGTAAAAAGGAAGAGTTGTTAGGCGGTACATACACACCAAGCAGAATCACTGGTGAAATCGTGCCAAAAGGCCCTTTGACAGTTTTAACACTATAAAATTGTCATAATCCACATCGATCTTTTCAATGTACTTACGGGTCTTTTTTCACTAGCAGAGTCAAATCCCCCTGATAATCTAGCCGTTAAAAAAACCGGTCAGACAGTTTAACGCCTGGTATACGTAAGCACTATGTTTTGGAAACAAATGATCAGGAAATTAGTTGCAAATGTTTCGATACAAGACTAAAGTCAATTCAGCAATATAAGACCTTACCTCAGGATCGTAAATCCGAGACAGACCTTCAATGTTGTAGGTCATGAACTTGAGACTTTGCATGACATGGGCCTGGCCGAGTCCCTATAAATCGCTGCGTTGTGTAGTTTTACTGTGTTTGTGGTTTTCCCGAATGGTTTTCTTGGCGTTTAGCTGTGGAATCGTGGAACTACTCCTCAGCCGAGTTCAGGGCTGCCGCGTGCAATATTATTACCCGAGGGCCGAGTCCCAACGCTCCGTCGAGGCTGTGGGAGATCGGTCGTCCTTGTTCCGCTCAATTATTGTCCGTTCTTGCACTTGTCCAGTTGGTGTGAATGTCTCATCATGTGTGTTTTGGTTAACTGGGTTTGTCACGTTGTCTGTCATTTCCCAAGTCCGTGTTCTGTTCGTCATACTTTTCGCTGTTGTTGTCCGGGGATGGTCTGTCGTGGGGTTTGTCCTTCGGCTGGACTTGTTTTCCCGTGGTCTTAGTGATGATCACAGTGCCATTTCTTCATTTACTTTCACTACCCTTTTGGGAACATCAGCCACGGTCAGCGGTGGCAGTGTGTCATCAAGTGTCTGTCCTTGCCCATCGGTTTTGGTCTCGTCAAAATCGTTTCCTCTCAAATTTGGTTTCTGTCAAAATCTCCGTCTGTCCCCTTTCCATTGCCATGCACCGGTCTGTCCTATATGGCTGTCCCACATCGTCACATTTCAAGATGTCGTTTTGTGTCCAGAAATTTCCCTCTGCCACCTTTTTTATTATCACATACCTGCTCAGTCACACTGTGTGATGGTGTCTTTCTTGGGTTGTCCTGTCGCTCGTGCTGTCCGTCTGGGTGTCGGTAATGTGAGGTGAATGCTGATAAGATTGCTGTCTCGTACCGATGGCAAATGGTGGGAAGTGGTACATAGAGCTGTTTGTTGTAAACTGTAGTGTGGCTGAAACCGGACACTCCAGTCCGTACCCGCTCCCTTCACCGTAGTTTAGCCGATGGACGGTCCCTGTCTCCAACGGAAATCCTTGTTGTAACTCCGACCTCCCACTGTCGCTCCTTTGCCCGTCAGCGCGGTGGGGGTTCGCTGGAGTAAGTCCGATCACCTTCGTTTTTAGCGGTTGTGGGTGTGGTAGTCGTGGCTCCAGGTACTGCCCGCGTGGTGTCGTTCTGCCTTTGGCCACTGTTGACCGGGTCGTCTCCTCTGCTCCTCCACCACCAGCCCGTTGGCCTTGTAGTAATCGGCCACCTTGACTGCTTCCGCGTCGTGTGCATCAGCGTAGCTGCCTCTGCTCTGAGTAGGATTTTGGAATGGGCCTGCTACAACCAGCTTGTTTCCTTTGTAGAATGCACTATCCATTAGCTTGGTAGTCATGAATTGGTCGCTGTTGTTGGTTGTTAGGTCACCTGCCACTCTGATCCCTTTCTTTCGCCCGCCCCTCTCGTCCCTTTTTTCAGTACACTCATTTTATCTGCCATCTTGCAAACTTCACAATGACAGGCTGTGGGTTTAGAAAAGTCACTGCTTCGGCCAAGACGATGGGCACGTACAATGTCCTCAGAAGACCACGTTTTCCCTGGCACAGTGTCTTGAAGTGTGCTGATCACTTTCTTTGCACATTCTTCGTAATTTTCATGAGACGATTGTGGTAGTTGAAAAACTTTAGGTTGTCTCTCCTTGAAATGATTCTAACGTGTCAATTTTTTCGCTGAACTCACTTGATATTTTTTAAGTTTACTTCCCCTATCAGACTGACTTGTTTTGTTTTTTCTGACATGAAGTAGAAACGATCCCTTTAAGATTTGCTGTTTTGGCTTGTAGGTGTTGTAGCTGGGGTTTTCATCGCTCCCAGCATGTTGTCCACTTTGCTAATAAGTCTTTGCCAAGCGAATCGAAACGTGTTTCGAGTTGCTGACACAAAAAATCTTTTAACTTTGTCTCATGTTGATGCAGTAAATCGCCTCAGTGTTTTTTCCAGCTGAGAGTCAGGCCCAGGGTTCGTCCCCAATGTCGTTTGCGCACATCAGCAGTTGGAACAGTAATGACAGTGAGGAAAATACACTGCGTTTTGAGCTCTTCTCGCCCGGTTTGTGTTTACACACATGGCCCCTGGCGAGCTTTGCGCGCTTCCCCTGAATTGAATGTAAAACTGCAGCAAACGACCGCAGATAGCTCGGAAATAATTTGTCTCTAAAGGCATGATCACCTCAGCTATCACTTGTTGCAATGATTAAGCGTATAATTAAAAGAGAGACTTCACTAATTAACAAAAACAGTCAATGAACACTCCGACCAGAAAACACGTCTTTCTTCTACCTCTGATGAGTGTTCTTTCCCTGATGAGTGGTTGGTTTTTTGAAAACTCAACCCAAACATACTACGGTATTGCACACCCCGCCTTTTCTGGGATTGCATTCTTCTTAAAACTGAAAAGGCAGAGGAGTCAAATTACCACTTTCCGCGGTCACTGAGGAGAAACCACCAAGTTTCGAAATATCGGTTATGACAGGAGTTATATGTTTGTGAGTTTCCCTCCCTATTGGAGGGTGTCTCCCCCTTGGAGACTATAAGCTTGCTGAAGGTTCATTGTGAGAAGCAAATTTAATTTTTTCCCATTCACCCACTCAAGCACATACTGTTAGTTAGGCAGAATCATCTACCACTGCAGATATGAATGCTTATCTCCCCCTATTTCTTCAATTTTAAGACCCTAAGGCAAGCTTGTTTATAATTTAATATATATATATATTATATATATATATATTATATTTTATATATTTATATATATAAAAACCAAACTAATAAATTCCAGGATAAGTACCCAGCACCATCCAGCGACTTACAGAGCAGCTTGGTGTTGCAATGACTGCAAAATTTAAAATTGAATTATAAAAAAAGCTTGCTCTTATGTCTTAGAGTGAAGAAATAGGTACTTATCCTTGGAATGAAATTTGTTTTTTGTAATTTTTGGTCCCTTGTGGATTCATTCCAAGAACTGGCCCTCAGCACTTGTGTCTTAGGAGGTTACCTTTTTATATTTTCTACTTGTCACAAGAAAATGTAGCTTGTTTTGCTCTTTCATGATTTTCTTTTGCTTCTTAGGTGGCACCTTTGGTTTTTTTTTGAAAACTCAACAAACATACTACGGTATTGCACACCAGCCTTTTCTGGGATAACATTTTTTAAAACCGAAAATGCAGAGGAGTCAAATTACCACTTTCCGCTGTCACTGAGGAGAAACAATCAGGTTTCGAAATATCGGTATCTGACCAGGAGTTATAGTTAGTGAGTTTCCCTCCCCCTTGGAGACTATAAGTTTGCTGAAGGCTCATTTTGAGAAGCATTTATTTTATTTTTTCCCCATTCCCCACTCAAGCACATACTGTTAGTTAGGCAGAATTTTTGTTTTTTTTGCTGTCCCAACCTCTGCGCCACCTCAGAGGCAGTGTACCCACGCCGCTCATTCCGACACCCCGTCCACAGCCACAGTCCGGTCGGCCCCGCCACAGCCCCGGCACCGGCAATCCACAGGGAGCAGTCAATGTCAAGTCGTCAAGAGGCAACCCACCGGAGAAGACACTGCACTGCTGCCGAGTCACTTCGGTGGTGTTCAGTGGCACCTGTTCTGATCTAACATACGCAGGACACCACCTACTAAGCCCCCTACTGACGACAATAATTGCTTAGTCGCGGAGCCGCCGTGAGTGAGCTCTCCCTCCGAGGGCGCCACCACGTCCGTCCCAAAGACAGCCCCCATGGACTCGATACCGGTGACCCCGACGGAACCAAAACCAAGGCCACAGGCGTGGAGAGGACATCGAAACTGAGGTCACCATGAGAGCAGGGCAGGAAGGGCCACAGAACTTGAGACATTTTTTTTTTTAATGCTGATAGATGAGGATGAGGATGATTAAGATGATGCTACGGAATTCCATTTCGGTCTGAGACTACATGACAGGCTGTACTCTATGCTTCCTTTCATAATATATCCCGCGTCAACCAGGCCCGAGAGATACATGCACCTGCAGTGTTGGTCAGGAAATTTGAGCAACACTCTCAGAAAACGCATCCATTAAGTGGATGAAACTCGACTGTGTGGTCCCAGTCTTCCCAACTGAGTCCGCAGCAAACTCAACTCTGGGTAGGAGCCGGTCGCGGCAGAAAAACCCACATGACTTCTGATGGGATTCGAACCCACGACCTCCCAGCCGGGAGTCCGCGACTCTAACCACTTCGCCACGGCGGCTGGTTAGTTAGGCAGAATTATCTACCACTGCAGATATGAATGTTTATCTCCCTTTATTTCTTCAATCTAAGACATAAGAGCAAGCTTAGTTTATAATTCTATATATATATATATATATATATATATATATATATATATATAAATATATATATATATATATATATAATATATATATATGTATATATATACATATATATATATATATATACATGTATGTATATATATACATATATATATATATATATATATATATATATATATATATATATATATATATATATATATATATATATATATATATATATATAAATGAAATAACAATAATGACGGAGAAGGAGCGAGTGGGGGGTGGGGTGGGCTGGGTGAACATATGGAAATGTACTACAACGTACAAAAAACTAGCATGGAGAGAGAGACAGAGACAGACAGAGTGAAAAAAGGGCACAACATATAATCTTTTTTTTTTCATAAGGCATGAAAATGCGTAGAAGGTATTTAGCAAAGTGGCATGGAGTTCGGAGGGAGAAAGAGAAAGAGAGAGAGAGAGAGAGAGAGAGAGAGAGAGAGAGAGAGAGAGAGAGAGAGAGAGAGAGAGAGAGAGAGAGAGAGAGCGTGTGTGTGTGTGTGTGTGTTGTGTGTGTGTGTGTGTGTGTGTGTGTGTGTGTGTGTGTGTGTGTCCTCTGGGAATGTGTTGTAAGTACACAAAGAATGTGTCTTTTCATGATGAAGCACACAGAGAAAACCATAAAACATGTCGAGCAGTTTTGAACCCCTCACGGGCCGACAGTGATGTCGTAAACCACCGACATATCTCCCACTGAGGTCTGGCACCAGTGGGGAGACGATCTCCCCTGGCAATCGTTTCCAGACAGGAAACGTAAAAAAAAAAAAAAAAAAAAAAAACACCCACACACACGACTCTGGGAAAGTGTTTTGTTTGTGTTTTGACGTGTCTGTCTCCCTGTCTGTCTGTCTGTCCGTCCATCTGTCACTTCGCGTCTCTGTCGTGGATTTTTTTTTTTCGTTTTGTTTTCACACTCGTTCTGGTACTGTGATTTAAATGTTCAGCTTAGAAAGTCTGTAACCTGTTTCTGTGCCTCAGTCGACCTCGGTGTGGGTGTTTTAGCTGGTGCCGGTGTCTATTTTTAGTAGAACTTTGCTTCCCTCTAATGTAGACACCAGCTTAAGGTAGGCTGGTTTGTTTTATCATCTTTGGGACTTTTTTTTTTTTTTGGGCAACCCCAAATGATTGTTTCACAGCACCCCTCGTCTTTTTCCCTTTTTCTGTGAGGTCGTCAAACCCCTTTTTCCAGGGGGTATTCGGTTGGGATTTCGGGTTATTTTTTTTTTTTTCCCTCACTTTTTTGGAGGGCTTTTTGATTTAAAAAAAAAAATTGGGGGGGGGGGAATAATTAAAATAAAATATATATATATATATAAAAATATTTTTATAATAATATAAATATTAAATATATATTTATATATACACACTATAAATATATATATATATATATATATTTTAATATTTTAATATATATTTTAATATATATTTTATATATATATATATATATATATAAAATACCCCGGGAGCCTAAAAAGGTATATACATGCTGCTTTTTTTGTGTGATTTGTTTTGAACTCCCAACATGCAATGGGAGGGTGGGGAAGGGTCCCCCTACACTTCCCAAGGGGGTTTTGCCTGATAAATTTTTAAAATTTTTTTCCTTTTGGGCTATCTATCATCTATCTATATATATCAAAAAAGAGAGAGAGAGGGGGAAGAGAGAGATAGAGAGAGAGAGAGGGGAAGAGAGAAGGAGAAAACCGGGGCCGAGGGGTTTTTGAACATCACCATACCCATAAAAAAAAACACAAAAGGGGGGGGCGACGAAGGGAAAAAGGGAGAATGGAGGGGGGGGGAAACGGGGGTGATCAAAATCAAAAAAAAGCAAAAAACTACTAGCTCCATTATAACAAAATATCACACAACTCATTTATTATCGTTCACGGGGTAAATTTCGAGAAAGCTTTTTCGCATATCAATACAGGAAAATATTTTTGGGTTAAAGGTATTATAATCGCCCCTTCTCTCTGCTCGGAGAACAATTCCCTGGGCATTGTTCAGATTGTTTGAGAAGAAAGAGGAGAGAGAAAAAAGGAGAGAGAGGAGAAGAGAGAGAGAGAGAGAGAGAGAGAGAGAGAAAAAAAGGAGAGAGAGGGGAGAGAGAAAGAGAGAAAGGGAAGAGAGAAGAGAAGAGAGAGAGAGAGCCCAAATTTTTTTTCATTTCCCCAAGGGGGCCTAATAAATTTTCCCACAAAAGGCAGAGTTTACCTCCGTAACACGTGTCGTCGTTACCAACTATACTTGATAAACCGTTATCCTTCGACAACCCTCCCAAAAAGGGGAATAGAAAGAGAAGCAAAACGCATATTGCTCCTGTCCAGCTCAGACCAAAAAGATTTTCCCCCCTTTAAATTAATCATAAACCATATCTGCCTCCCCCCTTCTCTCTCTCTTTTTCTCTCTCTCTCTCTCTCTCCTCTCCTCTTCCTCTCTCTCCCCTCTTTTCCTCTCTCTCTCTCTCTCACACACACACACACACACCACACACACACAAAACACACACACACCACACAAAACCCCGGGGCGGGGCGCGCAAAAACTCACAGGGGCCAACCCCACACAAGAAAGGCCAAGCTAGTACGAAACGCATGTACGCATCATCACGCACGCACACACCCCACACAACACACACACACACACACACACACACACACCACACACACACACACACACAAAACCACACACTCCCCACACACCCACACAGCAAGACCAAACACAGTGGGGACATCCTACTAAAACCCGGGCACCCAAAACTACGTGTACGTGCCCTTACATTGCACATAAAACAAACGTAATCATCTACACATATTGCATGTGCGCAGGTGGATAGTTTAATAAAAAAAACTCGACTCGAGTTTTAAAGAAAGAGAGAAGAGAGAGAAAAAAAAGAGAGAGAGAAAAGAGAGAGAGAAAAGAGAGAGACTCAAACTCAAGCCCAAAAAAACTTTTTTACTCAAGAAAAGAGATTTTGGGCAGAGCCTATTCTTCCAATTGTCCTTCTATTCTAAAATTTTTAAAACTAAACAAAACGGCACATATTAAAAATGGAAAAAACCAAGGGAAGAATTAGCAACATTATAATAATAACAATAACAAAGTAATAAGAAAAATTTTTTTAATTTAAAAAAAAATCCATTAAAAAATTTTACACAAACTTTAATCAGAGACGAAAACGTGCCCCGCTCAAAATGCGCGCCAACCCCAAAACATAAAACCACCCGCGTACCCCCACACCACACACCCACCCACCCACCCACACTTTCAAACATACACTTTTTAAATCAGCAAATAAAAGGCAAACAAAAAATAGGGGGTTGAAACAAATAAATCAAAAGGTTAGATTTATTGTTCAAGTAAAGGGTTTTAATGTATTGCGATTTGAAGGGCGGCATATTGACATGTTTGGCAGACGGGGGAAGAAGTTTTCCCCACAGATGGAACCCCCAAAAAAAAAAAAAACAAAACTAAAATTAACAAATCAAAGCGGGCGCGTGGGAAAATGTAATTTTTGAATCATATCGCGTTTTTTGCCCTTTTTAAACTCATCAAAAAATATGTTGCGCCATGTTTGCATGGACTTTAAACATTAGTACGCCCTTTGTTTGGGTCTGCCTGGTACATCAAATTGTTTTTTCGAATTTTTCCCGTGGGTTTATAAAACTTGTCGGGGAAAAATCACTTAATTTCCCCCCCATGCATGAGTTTTCTTTTTATTTAAATTTTAAAACCCGGGACCACTCCAACATGGACGATAGTTTTATGTAGAAAGGGAATGGGGGCAAAAAAAAATTTTTCCGGGTGTTGGGTTTTAACATAATAAATGAGTTTTTTGACAAAAACAAATTTTCAGCCAACTGTTTTTTCAAACCCGATTTTTATGTGAAATTCCATTTAAAATTATTTATCAATAATCACCCTAAGACACGGTTTCGTAACCTGCTCGATCAATTTTTACTCTTTTTTTCAACCCAAAGAAGCTGTCGGATGTTTTTTTTCTCTGAAACAGCACCATACAAAATTTTTTTGTGCGGATTAAACCCTTCGGTTTGGTTCCCATTCTAAAAACACCTTTAACTTTTTTGTAACGATTTTGTACAGCATGATGTTTGTATCACTACCCCCGGGGAAAACTGTCGTCACGAACAGATCACAGATACATCAAAGTGAGATATTTGCATCGGAAGGGGGTTTAAAAAAATACAGAAAAAAGAAGGGCCAAGGGCAGAGCCCTGTTGGGAAAACCACACCCCACTATTCCTTCAGAGGGTTTAAATACCGTTTTAAATAAACACCGGTCCTGTTTCAAATAAAGACTGAAAGAATTTACTACTGCCGGGTTTTGAACATAGGGATCATTTTTTTTTAATTATGTTTGGTCTACAAGATCAAACGCTTTCTTAAAAACAGGGAAAAAAGGCCCGGAGGTTTTTTTTTCGTTGATGGGCCCGAAAAACCCCTTTTTCACAGAGGCGTGTTTAAAGGGCCCGGGGGGCATGAGTGTTTTTGACAAAGCCTGACTGAAATTTGGGGGGAACAGTTTTTTGATGTTCCCCTATGTTTAGTTTAGGTTTTTTGTAACAGCACTCAAGGGTTTCGATACAACGGGTAAAAGAGATATTGGTCCAAAAATTTTGTAAATCATGAAAAATCCTTGATTTGGAAAAAGGGGAAAAACTTTTTCTGGGCCCTTTTGACCACATGGAAAACATTTTTGATCAATCACCAAATTTAAAAAAACATACGTAAGGGTGGCCCAAAAAGTAAGGTAAGCAACTTGATATAGAAGAATTTTAAATTTTTCTGGACCCATTGCTTTTTTTTTTTTTAAAAATTTTGAAATTAAGGAAAACCCAAATTTAATTTAAAAGCAAGCAGGGGATCTAAAAAATTCTGTATTCAATCTTCTTTTGGGAAAACGATGGGGGAACAGCTGGAGTCCCCAAAATCGATTAAAAAATGTGACACTGGCCCGCTTTTGTACTGATTCATTTTCCTGAAAAGGGAAAAGAAATTTTTTAAAGTGTTACTACCACATATTTGCAGTAAATTTTCTTATTTCTTTTTTCGACTTGTCCCGTTATTTTATTAACACACCCATAATGAAGGCCCGTATCCCCGTTTGGGGGGTTTTTCAGTTTTTCCAAAAAAGCCAAATTTTTGGGTTTTCTTTTTAAATAGTTTCCGATACCTTTTTTCTCGCTTTTTAAACATCTACTTTTTTTTTCGGTTTTAATTGGGGGTTTTAAATTGGGTTTTTTTTTGATTGAATTCTAGAGAGGGGAGAGAAAGAGAGAGAGGGAGAGAAGGGGAGAGAGAAGAGAGAGAAGAGAGGAGAAGAGAGAGAGAGAGAGTCCGGGGTGTCTGTTCGCGCTGGGACTGTGGGTTTTAAGCATTCAAAGATTTTGTCTTCTCATCATTAGGGATACGGAGATGTTATACAACATGTGGAATGACTTTGAACCCCACGGGCCGACAGTGATGTAGTAAACCACCGACATCTCTCCACTGAGGTCTGGCACCAGTGGGGAGACTATCTCCCCTGGCAATCATTTCCAAACTTCCCTAAAACAGTAAACACCACACACACACACCCCACACACACACACACACACACACACACACACACACACACACCCCACACAACACACACACACTTAGACACACACACACACACACACACACACACACACACACACACACACACACCCCACACACACACACACACACACCCCACACACACACACACACCCCAGGAAAGTGCTTTGTTTATGTTTTGACTTGTCTCTCTCCCTGTTTGTCTGTCTGTCTGTCTGTCTGTCTGTCTGTCTGTGTGTCTGTCCGTCCATCTGCCACTTCGAGTGTCTGTTATTTTCCCATTACTCGTTCTGTGGCTGTGATTTCAGTGTTCAGCTGGAAAAGGCTGTAACTTTTTCCTTACAACTG
>CM031599.1:101127644-101129398 GCA_018398815.1 Conus ventricosus
TCATTTCCCCATGCCACAATTAAAGGAAGAATATTCATGTGGCTTGACTAGTGTAGCGGGCGTCCCCAAAATAATTGTGAGTATGACTCATTCAAGAAACGAATGTGGTCATTGGGTGAAAGTGACCACTGAGTGATAGTTTAACAAGGGCTGGTAAGGTAAGGTGCTGGTCATGTGTTTTGAACACTGAGTATGCACTCACTAGGAGAAGGGGGGAAAGAGTCAGTTTTAACCCAGCAGATGGCCTAGAGACTCGAACCTGTCAGGACGGTGGTCCTCGTTGCTGACCAGTCATTACCAGGTGAGCGATAGATAGTTGGGGAAAGCTACAGGGGGAAAACCTAAAGAAGAGAGAAAGAATTCATATGTTGAATTGAGAAGCAGGTTACTTACACGAACCTTATTCGTGTTTCAGCCCTTCACCCTTTACCCTTCGCCTTCACCCTTCATCTTTCACCCCGTGAGGTGGTTGAAGATGGCCATGGTGTGGGGGATACACCGGTAGTTCAGCCCCAGCCAGTACCAACTCCAGGGAGAGGAGTTGAAGCTCGCCGTTTCGCAAGAGACAGAAGAAGTCGCGGAAGAGAAGTCGAGACTCGTATTCTCCAGGACGGGAGAGTTCGAGGGGGCAGTATATTGTCTCAGAGAGAGAGAAAGGGAATTGAGAAAGCAGGGAAGCTTTTTACTTGAGGCAGGCAGGTCCTCAGTGATTACGGGAGTTATGTATTCTCCTGGTCCGGAATTTTGGGATAACGGAATGTGAAGGCCATAGCTTTATAGAAGCGGAACTAGATTATTTTATCTCTCAGTGTAAAGAGAGATACAAGTGTGAAGACTATTTTATCTCTCAGTGTAAAGAGAGATACAAGTGTGAAGACTATTTTTTCTCTCAGTGTAAAGAGAGATACATGTGTGAAGATTGATTTGTCTCTCGGTGTGAGGAGAGATACATGTGTGCGGATTTATTTGTCTCTCAGTGCGGAGAGAGATACAGGTGTAAAATCTGTTTACAAGTTGTTGTTGTGATTAGTAAAGTGTTTTCCCTGAAGGAGAGGGGGAGAAGAAAAACATTCGGTAGTGCTCCTTTTGGGTGATTGGAAAGATTGCGTGTGCGTATGGAGTAAATGCTGTCATGAATGCGGGTATGCAAGAGTGGCAGTGTGACAGTGGTGACCCCGACTCCAATTTCACCGGCGTAGCTGCCGTTTGTTTCTCCGGAAAAAAAAAAAAAAAAGAAAGATTTCTATTTGTGCCCTTGGGGAGAGAACAGTAATATGCCGACTCTAAGCCACTTTCACCCTCCACCGAGTTTTTGGGCGAAAGTGGCCTAAAAGCCGCCTTTTCCTGTGGCGGAAGAGAGAGAGAGAATCACCGGCAGACAGACAGAGAAGAGAGAGACAGAGAGAGACAGACAGACAGACAGACAGAGAGGCGGGCAGACACACACACAGCATTTTATGGCACGGCTATGCTATGGCACGGCTCGCGCAGACAAGCGACCCTCGCACACAGTGCACGGCTCGCCACAACCTGCGACCAAAAAATCAATAAAGCACACCTGACGGCCCGTTAACTGCAACATAAGCGAATGTTCTAGACTGTCACGTGTCATTGCCACTTCGTAGCCGCACGTTAACAAGACGCCATTGTTCACTGGATTACTTCGCAAGAAGGCTGTGTTTTAATTGTGCCTTAGCTGTCTGTCATTTTACATTGGAAGGCTGTGCTGTGGTGCTTTTTCAGTGAGAAAAGTG
>CM031599.1:101129498-101151998 GCA_018398815.1 Conus ventricosus
AACGCAGCCCTGGGAGCAATCCCTCTCGTACAGCACTCAGCGCACTGAGCACTCTCTCTGCCTCTCACGCCAGTCGCTCACATCATGGAACACTCTGGGGAACACTCCTTCTTCTCACACAACGCTCGACTTTTAGGCCTATAAGCATGTACCGAACCGCAAAGCCAGCGACATAGTGCCGGAGCCGAAACGGCCCCCGCGAGGCCGGAACCAACATAAATTTGTGTTTTCTATGGCAGCTTCCGTGTTGTCTGGCTCGCTGTCCGTTCAAACTATCAACACATATTTACTATCGATGAAACCTCAGAACACAAGGAATAAAATGCAGTAAGTCACATTTAACAATTTTGTTCCTGTACTAAATCATTGCTGATTAATGTCCCAGAGTGAAGCCACTTTTAACAAGCTTACGTCATATTTTCCTTTAGAGAACAGGAAAAGGCCGACTCTAAGCCACTTTCACCCTCCACCGAGTTTTTGGGCGAAAGTGGCCTAAAAACCGCCTTTTCCTGTGGCGGAAGAGAGAGAGAGAATCACCGGCAGACAGACAGAGAAGAGAGAGACAGAGAGAGACAGACAGACAGACAGAGAGGCGGGCACACACACACACACACACACACACACACACACACACACACGCACACTTCTTCTGACTAATTTCCAACTACAAACTTTGTACATAGACAGGCAGACACGGGGCCGAAACTCGATCACTTAATTTACGGCTCGCGGCAGTTTGCACCTAGCCTGTCCTGTGTAAACGAAACACACTCAGTTGGGTTGCACCACATTTGGAAAAGTCTAGATTGCCACGTTGTCACATTAGATCGAGGCTTTTGACGTGGCACGACCGGGGCTGTCATTGTGTTGGAGCTATTGAACAAGAAGGCTGTGTGTTTTCACTGCGCTCTGTTGTGACCACTGTGTTTTAATTGTGTTATTTTAAAATGGCTAAAACGTTACTGAAGAACAGGTTTGTTATTCGAGGCCATAAGTTTTACTTTAACTGCATGTTAGAGTATTTGTTGAAAGAATTAGTTGAGTCAGTCAGTGAAGGCAAGCCAACTATTCACATGTCTGCCCGCACAGCGGGCGTGTGTTAACACGTTCCTCGCTATACAGCGAGAGCCGCCTCTTTCTCTGTTCTTCATTGCGCTTAAGGTAGTTGTTTTGAAGGTAGGCGAAGCATGTTGTGAAACTGGAGAGTTTGGGTTGGTTCAAGGAAATGAAACAAGATGTAGCTAGTTTTAATACGTGTTTGACTATTGATGAGATGGTTCCTTATCTAATAAATGGCGCTGCATTGTTGAAAGTGGCTGAAGCAAAACAATCCATTACGCGTTGATTGTTGGGAGCTGGCTTGAGACAGCTAAAGCACGTTTAAAAAACATGGCGTTCATTTCTTTTTTCTAATTCTAACCAGTTCATTTGCCTTTAAGTGTGCCCTTATGCAACTGAATGGCGATTTTGAATGTTTTGGCAAACAAACTAGATAGGGTTAGGCAGACCTTAGTACATCTACCAGTATGGAGAGGAGTAGTTGTGTGGCTAGCACTATCTTCATATAAAGCTTCAAATATACAATGACGGATGTACTACAACCTACAAAACTATGGTAACAGATAGGCTGACACGAGGCCGAAACTTAATCGCTAGCGAGACGCGCGACCTCGTTCACACAGCACGGCAAGCGACCAAAAAATCAATAAAGCGAGAGACTGGGCTTGCCAGGTGAGGGGGGGGGTGGGGGGTGTATTCATTTCAGGTTGACAGCGCGCCAGGTGTCGTTAGCGCGGGTTGTATTGTCATTGAAGGTGTGTGGTGTAGTGAGAAGATATTTACTGGGTTTTGTGCAGGTTGGTTTTGTTTATATATTTTTTAATCATGGCAGAAAAAGACCAGTGGGAGATTTCTAAGCTGACAATACTTGACGAGCATGTTGAGTACAGCACCATTATGTTAATGCTGTGGATGAGTTGAGATGCAGCAGGCCATTATTTCTCGCAATAAGAGAGATTGCTCGTTTGTTGAATCCATATGCTAAAAGGTTTTTTCTACAGTTGGTCTTTCTTTCAAGAAGTCTAACTCTATGAGGAGGATTTGTTTTTAATGTTTTCAAGCAGTGAGGAGATTAGAAATATTGGACTACTCCCGTACAAGACCAATTCAACTCCAAACACACTCCTCTCAAAGTCCGCAGCAGTGAGAGAGAACCAGCGCATCACCTGAGCGGTTTCAATGTCACAGTGCAAGCGCGTTTCTTTAGCGCTCTACTAGAGCAGTTAAAGGTTACAGTGGCAAGCCGTTTCTTGCCTTTACCCGAGCGGGTCAAAGGTCACAGGTGGCAAGCCGTTTCTTCACTGACGTAAGATCTAATGTTTTAGATACGCTCCTGCAGGAGCGGTCGGGGGTGTTTAGAGTTTGCTGCTTTAGCCAACAGTGCGCGCGGACTTAAGACGACTGACAGGCCTACCACTGACGTAAGATTTATTTTTTTAGATACCGCTCTGCAGGAAGCGGGTCGGGATTGTTTAGAGTTGACTGCCTTGAATTTCCGCCATGCCACTTCATGACTTTGTATATATTGTTTTTCTGTTGTGATTACTGGCTTCACTGCTTCGCTTCAACGTCCTCTTCGACTTTGTTGGCTGCGCACCACACACGCACGTCCCCCCTACCCCGCCCCACGCACGCACGTCCTCCCACCGCCCACCCCACGCCAGCACGTCCTCCACCCCACACCCTTGTGTCACACACCACTACCACCCCAATCACCCCAGTTCTTTAATTTTTTAATTAAGTTACTTCAAGTTCTTAAAGTTCTTGATTAAGTTTTTAATTAAGTTCTTGATCAGTTCTTTATATGTTTCTTGATTATGTCATCCTTTAAGTACAACTAAGTTCTTATTAAGTTATCTTATAATTATCAAAAAATACATTATCTATGTTTTTATCGTAAATAGCAGATGCTAATATAGTACACACACGCCTCAAAAAACGCGTCATTGTTGAGGGATTTTGTCTTTTTTGCTCAGCGTTCTCTGCAACTAAATTTAATGAAGGTCTTACACCCAAAGCAAGCATTGTTACAATTCGGGGGGTCTATGGAAAATGTTCTTTTATAGACTCCAGGTCATTTATTTTATTGACCACCATATTTTATAATACGCCTGATCTATGTGTATTAAAAAAATTTTAAATATAGTCTTAAAAAAATATTCCATTATAAATGGATCATAATCACGCTTTTGTTATTGGAGGTTTTGGCGTGTGGTGTCTTTTTCTGCATGTAGTGGCTCAGATTTTTTTGATTGCTTTGTTTCTGTTGCCATCGGTATATATTTTATAAAGCCGCAAATAACTGCCCCCAACAGGCAGCAATGGCGGCCAAAAAATGGCAAAGTTTTAAGTGCATATTCATGAAGACTTTGGGGCCCTTGTATCACATGGAGTTTTTATAGCTTGGAATTGAATCTACTTGTTCTGGCGTTGTGGCGGCGTTTATGTTTTTCATGATGAGTCTTATTCTGTAACATTAATTTTTTTTGTCTGTTCCACTCTGCTAAATTTTTTTCCTGCTTCAACACGCCAGGAATTTTATGGTCTCCACCTGATTCAGCGTTTTCTGGGTTACTTTCTCCACCTGATTCAGTGTATTCTGGTTCTGGCTGATTTTCCAGTTCGTTCATTTTGAGGGAAATAAAATCTTATGATTAAAAGTTATTAATCCCTTGATTAATGGCGATAACAATGTTCCAAAATCTATAGTATAAATACACCTAGGTCTTCTAAGGACTTTGTTTTAAAACTGGATCTTGCGTTAATATCCATACGTATGATCTTGTTCAGAATCAATGGGAGCAAATCTACTGACTAGTTTAGTGTACAACTAAGAACCGTTTGCCCCACACTTTTCACCATTCTAGACCCAGCTGCGCTTCATACCTGTTATGTACTTTATATTGTCTTGCGGCTGACATCTGTTGAATATGTTCTATGCTGAATTCAGTTCCGAGGAACTGTTTGTTTCCCACATGCTGTACAAAGATACAGCCTTCCTTTTGGGCATAATAGCTTTGGCATCTATTGGTCAATCATAAGTTCAGTAGGTTTAGGACCGCCTGTAGTTAGTAGATCATCACTGTTCATTGTTTTTTATAATTATAATTATGTTATTTTATAAAAATGGGAGCGCGAAAAAACTGTTACCAAACCTTGTATATCTTTCTGCTGTTATTGGAGGCCTATGTGTAGGGTACTCAATGCTTGGTAAAAGCTTGTTAAGAATTAACCACGCAGATCTTGGCAACTAGACTTTGAGGATTTCAGCCAAAGCTGATTTCTATCATTGCAGTCTTCGGTTGCACGAAAAGATTTTCTAGTTAAGCAAGGAAATAATTCAAGACAATAATAAATCTGTAAGAAAAAATATTACATTTATAAAAAATGGCCTTCACTCGCAATAATGATGGCGGTTGCTGTGGTGAATGCGCTTGCTTTTAGCGGATGATAATTTCGCGTTTAGTAAACTGCGGTGATGACGGCGAGTTATGAGAAAAAGACATAACAAAGCTATGGAGGACTAGCAGCTGCACAAGACGCCTATGAAAGGCAGAGTCTTGAGCAGTTGATTTTAATTAAATGACACCTGAAAAGAACAGGGGCATGCAGCTTACACATTTAAAAATGTGTTGATCAAGCAATAAAAATATTATCTTGTAACAGGCCAAACCGGTTCCAGGACATTGCCCCCACCAAAATTCAGTGACTTTTATCAAACCATCAGGAACAAAACAAAAGATGCTAGAAATGCGTTTATTGTCGTTGGTAATTGACCGTCGTGTATTTTGTGGCACATAATATTGGATGATAAAAAATGAAACATATCTATTATTCGCCTCAACAAAGGATATTGGAAGGGGCCATCACAGAATACAAAGCTCTGCCAAGCGGCGGCGAGTAGTGAAACAAACAGCAATGGGAAATGGTTATCTAATCAAGCGATTTGGCAATTTATTTACCAGCGCCTTAGACGAATACAGAGACCACACTTTTTGTCAATAACAACTCCAAACGACACCCATCACAATGGATCTTTTATATTTTACCTCTGATAGGATTAGACGAAAAAGATTTAAGTACGCCCTTTTCAGTCTTTGACATAGCTTCAAGATACATAGATGCTGAACCATTAACACAAAAGAGTGCCTCTTGCTGTTGCTTTTGCCATACAACTGATATACCAAGCGAGGCCCCTTAACTTTCCCTCGCATGAATCAAGTCGATGATGGAAAGAATTTAAAGGCCCAAGTGAATCAATTATTGTTAAAACACAGGAGTTACTATTAGAAGAGGGCACATTCCGGGGAGTTCCAGATCACAGGCTTTAGTTTGAAAACTTTAACAAACAGTTAGCTGAAAGACTTTTCTCCTACCAGTTCACAGAGAGCTGATTGACAATTCTCGCAACACAGAATGGGTTAGGAAGGAATGCCCTCAGTTTTGCGCGCAATGAATTATGAAGAATTTAAGGGCTAAAAGCCAGTACCAAGCAATCAAAAGAAAAAACAATAAATGTTGTGAAGGAGTGCTTCATTCGGCAAACTATTACCATTTGGATTTGGAAAGTAAGTACCTTTGAGTTACCGGAGGGAAGCAGAAGGGGACACTCGCATCAGGGCAAAACCGCAATCCAATTTGGAGTGTTGATCATATGAAATAAAAAGATTGTAAAGATGAATCGCCCGTGTATTATTACGAGAACTGACCCAACAAAACAACCAGCTCTCAAAGATCTTTTGTGAGGAAGAACTGCAGATAATCCCACCAGACACAGTTCGCTTTAAATAATTTACGTAAACATATTTTGGTTTAAAATGAAGGCCAAAGGAAGGCAGAACGAAACAAGAATGGTAAGGAAGAACCTTGAAAATTGATTACGGGATCATTTTCATGCGTGAATGCTATTAAGGAAACATTTTCGAGATTAATCCATGCATGCTAAAATCATCCGATCACCTACAACTCAACCCCCAAATTGGGAAAAAGAATATCTTGAAAAATAATAAAAAAATATGTCGCCATCGTCAATCAAAAATGAGTTAAAAGATTTAAATGAATTGGATGAATGAAGCTATGATTGATCTTTATTAAAAGCTGATGAAAATTATAAAAAAACCCCCTGTATGGCGGTCCTCCAGTGCCCGATTCCGATTGCATATGAAAAACTCCGGATTAACAAACACCGTTTTGTGTTTGTTCTATCTAACGACGTCTTGTTACAACTGTGTGTTGATCTCATGTAGATTTAGATCGCAGTTTTACGTTGTCATGATGAAAAGTCTTATTGCCAAACAATGCTTCTTTGTAGTTGTCATGTGATATGTTTGACTGCACAACACTGCGAGATATTCCCTTTGCTTTCTTAATGATTTTCTCCTGGCTCGAAATACTGTACATTTTTGACCTTAACCCCACATACTCCTTGATCACCTTTCCAGATAATTCATCCTTCATCTTTCCTAAAACCTTCTTGTTAGTAATTGAATGTAAAGGCGAATCTTTAGGATAATCGGACGTGTCATACCATCCACTCGCTCCTTTAGCTACTTCTAATTCCATGTCTTTATAAATATCTTCAGTAGGAATATCTATAACAAAACTATCTGTATCTGTGTAAAGTACTCTGGACTCAGGATACGAGGGCTTAAAGTAGTCATAAAGAAATCTAACATCAAAAGCTTTGATAATTCTAAAACAGTAAACCCAATAAAAACGGCTTTGTCAATTTGACTTTCTTTTTTTTCATCATTATGCCAAAAAGCTGATCATGAATCTTCTAAAGTCCTGATAATTAGGTTTTGAAGTCAGCTTAATTGCTTCATTCTCTCTGGTGACCAATCTGACATCTTTGCGCTTGTGCGGATTCTCCATAGTCTTTCCAAAACAGCTGTTGTTCATCAGCTTGAAAAAGTCTTTTTCTGAAGCATCTGTGGATTTAGTTCTGAGGTCAGTGTTCTTCATGATGTATGGTTTCATGAACTGTTCTTGATCAAAGCAATTATGCGATGGACAAGCTGTTAACTTTAAACCATGTCTTAAATAAAATTGTAGAAGTCTGTAATGACAGACATAATTTTTTTTGCCGCGAAGATTAGGCACAAGTTTAGGTGGTTCTCTTGGATCCATCTTTAGACTTTCTGCGCTAATGGATAGTCATTATGCAGGTCATGGAGTTCATGAGGATATTCTAAGTCAACTTCTAGAATGAACCGCGCTGCTGATCAGGCGTTTTAAATGCCCAACCACTTTAATGCCTTTTGAATATTATTGGGTCGACCCCTGTGTACATTTTAAAGTTGCGTAATGGAAGTGATTGCGCCATTGCCCATCCATACAGATTGTTTGCATCTAAATACATGAGATAGTTAGACCTTTTACTCGGATCATAGTCGTCCAAGTATTTGTTGTTTGCTTTACAGTAATGATGCGACGCCATACTAATTCCCCACGCAACCCGTTTTCAATCATCTGAATCATTGGTAAATCTGACAATAATCAATCTGTACTC
The DNA here is from genome assembly GCA_018398815.1 of Conus ventricosus. Taxonomy (NCBI): domain Eukaryota; kingdom Metazoa; phylum Mollusca; class Gastropoda; order Neogastropoda; family Conidae; genus Conus; species Conus ventricosus. Next base: position 101,137,069 of record CM031599.1, read on the forward strand.
CAGTAAACTTTAAGAAAGCATCCCAACTCATCCCGGGCGCAGAAATGTAATGCGCAGGATCCAAACTGTAATGTTTCATGCAGGTCTTTCTATAATTTTCAAAGACGTCCGCCAACAAACATACATCAGCCATCAAGTATGAATCATGATAGTCTCCCATTGTTTTACACTCTAACTTCTGCCACGCATCTTGAGCATGCTGGTAATCAGAGTCACTGATGTCCTTTCCTCTAAGACTAGAAAAGAACGCGCCTTTAGGTGGAAGTGTATCTTCATCAAACCTTTCCCAACTGTTCATGTACTCATAAGGGTAAACACCCTTTCTAACAAGCGTTGAGTCAAAATATTCTTCCGTTATTGGGCAGGACTTTAAGGACATAGCCAGTGCCTCTAATGAGCCCATCATGTGTTGCATAGAGTCGTAGAAAGACATGTTATTTAAAGTGAAACACATGTACTTTTCTGATGACTGTGCAATGCATGCTACCCTGAAGGCGCTGGTTACTGCTTGCATTATAAGGTGAGGGCGTAACCTCGCAAGGTTGAAGAAGATGGCCAGCTTCCATGTCTTTGGTTCAAACTTTAGTTGAAGATTGCATTTGTTATGCGCCGCTCCTCTGAACTTTCCACTAAGGTGAATCATGGTTCTTACTGTTAGATTCGTGCGTCTGATGAGAGGCCTAAACCACAAATCCAACAGTGCGAGTGGCTGAGGCATACTGTGTGGTCTTCCTGGCGTCATCATGATTTCAGATAAATTCAGATTATTAGAAACAATTCATTACGCACTTGCTGCATGCGCTGTAAAAATTTCTAGCCGCATTTGGGTCCTCTGTATAATTCTGGCGTTGATGAGCGCCATCCGACCTAACAATTAATGAAGGCAAATGAACAAATTGATTGATTATCATTAAGACGTTTTTCGAAAGTTTTTGTGGCGCCGGCCCTTCATAAGGTACCAAGAGCGACTCGAAGTCTGCCGTCGTAAACAACATATGGTGAATGTTGGCAGTTTTGCCAGTTCTCTAAAACTAAACTTTAGATCCGGGTGGGGGGTCGTCATTAGGTTCTGTATTACAGTCTACAGACTTTTACTATGTTTTATATGTTCACTCGCAGCTTGCTCAGATGGAATTCTTGTTAAACATTTTCTGCAGACGAATTCTTGTTTGCTTATGTGTGTTTTAGGATAACTCAATAATCTACTCATTGTGCGTATCAATGTGTAATGGGGAGCCCTGCTGGCGAAAATAGGAGTAAGTCCACTGACTTTTGGTGGTTCGCCTATTTGTTGGACTGTTCTTGACACTTTAATTGGCGCCAATTTGTTCTCCATCCATGTGTTATACATTAAACAGTTATTGGGTTGTTTTGTTCTTTCAAAACATGATTCAATTTGGTCTACACTAAACGGAAAGGATATTCCATTGAAGTTAAGATTCTTTGGCGTATTGCCGATAGTTAGTCACTCTTTCTGCGTGTTCGCGGAGGACATGATGGCTGCTTGCAGAACGCAACCACATGAAAACATTTGTCGTCTGAATTCTTTATGTTTAAAACTGCTCTCTTTAAATACCACTCCTGAGGTAGCGAAATGTAAGCCTTGCCTACAATCGGTGCATTACTTAGCTGTTTTCATCTAAATATGACTGATAAGACTTCGCCTCTTGACCCCAACCAGAGCCTCTCTTTTTAGCTTCTTCAGCCGGCAGCGTCAAACTGTGTAAGCAGTTCGTTGCCCACCGGGTGTGGTGTTTGTTAAGTCATTAGAGGGAAGAATAGTCTGTTGTTTAGTCGAGACACAGAATTCTAGATTTGTCTATCATTTATTGAATAGTCGATTTTAAAACAAGCTAACATTAATTTATGGGGGTCTAATGTTAGGGTTAGCCCGGAACTTGAGAATTCGCATGGAACAACCTTGCTGTAAGTTTGTTGGGTCAATGATTCTAAATTCAATATCATTCATGAGGCTCTTGAAAAACGCACTCTCTCTCGAGCGTTCCTTCAAACAATTTCGTCTTGTCCTTTCTATATCTTAGCCATGCTGTCTACTTTCTTTTCTTAAGCCAAAATATTTATTTAAATTAAAAAAAAATCTTAATCAGAACCAATATCAACGGTTTTTTGCGCTTCGGACTCATAAACTAAAGTATAAACACCTTTGGCGTTGTTAATGTGAGCTGTTTAGAACCAGAGTTTAATGTTTCGTTTACTTTTTTAAGCATTCTTTTTTATCTGCGCGGCGTCTGGCTTTGAGGAAAACTTGGTCTCGCCTTTCTTTGAAGATCAAACTTTTTGTCATTTGTAGGTCATCAAAATCGGCAGGTAAACGATATAAAATTCTTCATCCGTGAATGTTGACGCAACAAGCGCTTTATTATTGTCAGTTTAAACGAACTATGTTTTAGCCGTTATTAGTTGAACCATAGCTGTGTGGTTTGGAGTGTTTAGTTTTTAATTTTTTGCCAGCCGCACTTTCAGCTAATGACACAGCCGAGAGCTAAAGACAAACCTCCTAGAGGGAAGCTGCGGGTGGGCCTTTGCCGTTTGCTTTTTAAACGAGACCAAACACTCGTTCATGTGATAGGGCGCTTTTGGGTCGAGGCTCCGGTTATTGAATATGTAACGTATTTTAAAGGCAGCCGAATACCTTCGTTTGGTTTTGCTGGTATTTTGAAAGGTCTTGCTCTAGTGTTTGTTGCTTTTGTGTAATGTTTGTTATTCTGAAGTTTTTACTTCAGGGGTTTCTATAACAGCAGAATTGCCTGCTATCTCTCTCTTGGCATCTCGGTGTGTAGGCACATTTGGAATAAAACCTTAAACAGCAATGCTTTTTTAAAATGAAAAAATAATTTAGTATTAATACATGTCTAATCTGTATATTTCCAAATAATTCAGTGCGCATCATATATTAAAAACAAATGTTACATTAAGCGTTTATCGGCTTCTTCTTCTTTATCAAATTTGAATGTTTATTACGTCTCTCACTCCTCTCCGTTCAATACAACTCATTTTATCTGTTGACCTTAGGTCTCAATCCATAAACCGTTTTTGTTGTTAATAATCATCAAGCCTAACATTGTGAAGATGTAAATCTTTAGCCACTGGTTGCTGTTGGATTTCTACCCCTCCCACCCCCAAACAATTTTCTTTTTTCGTCAAAATGATGATAAGGCTAAGCCCGCTAGCGTAGATTGGGTTAGGACTACGTCAATTGTTACTTGCATTATCGTTATTTTAGGATTTAAAAAACTTTTCACTTGCTCTTTTGAACGGTTCTTCATCTTCACACAGCAATAAACTACCTTTAAGCGATATTGCTGTGGTGACAAAACTAATATTCCATATAGGGTCTGCCTGCTTCTGGGATATGTTGAATGATTGAATCACTCTGTCGTAATATATTGCTAATCTTGACTTATATGGTCCTTATTCAGGACTTTGCTAATATCAGGGTGGCAACAACGTCAAAACTCTAACGAGATGTCAGAAATGCTGTACTTTGCTTCGGCGGTCTGATGTTTTGATAACACGTTTGTTATTCGTTATAAGTTAGTTCATATGACAATCTGTCTTTTAAGGTCCTTGAAAGTTTGGTGATGCGCTTTTATCAAACTCAAAATCTAAGGGAAGGAAAAGCGTTTTCCATACGCAAATCTTTACAGCTACATACTTTTTGCCGTCTTTAGTATCTCCAGCGCCTATTCTATGTTTTAGTTGCTTCTTCATTTTCATTCTTGTAACGAAGATCGGCCCTTTCATTCCCGGTTAGCCATAGATCAGAATAGGGTTTAACAATATGTCCTGCATTGTTGGTAAAGAATATATTTATTGCCCTCAAGTTTTATAGAAATTTCTTAACGATTGCCCGCCCCGATTTCTGTACAACTGTCCTGTTTGGAGTCTGTTGTTGAAGCGAGTACTATTTTGAAAGAAAGACGAGCAGAGCCGGCCAATCACTTCATCCGCTCCTAGGTCTGGAAATTTGACGTAAGAATTTGATCCGCATCAATAGTAGATCGGATTATTTGGAACAGTAATATTTAACGCTTATTTCCCTTCACGCCACCGGGTTTCTTTCAGGCTTCTTAGGTTAAGAATCGAGCCATGTGCTAGTTGCCTTTTTTTTATAAACAAAATAAAAAAGTTAATTATTTAAATAACTTGGCAGCAATTGAAGTGAAGAAGACTATGATTTTTTTGAATCCTGGAGACTACATGAGTGAAATGTCCCTTTGGACACAGCAACGCGCTCAGCGCTCTCAATGCGGCGTGAATTAACAGAAGTGCTGGTCGGAGCATTTTACAAAAGTTAGGCCAAGAACCTCCCGAATTTATAGGACCCCAATGTTTTTGAATAAACGATGGTATTTGTGTGTAAAGGGGGCGATCAAGGAGAATCTGTTAGGATTACAACCTAAACCAGACCCATCAAAGTTTTTAGCCAAGAGTACAATTATACAAAGGACTTAGTGTAAAAAGATCAAAATCGCCTTGGTCTAGTTAGACCAAAATTTAGATAGGGATGCAGTGCTACACTTCAAAACACACTGCAGGAACTCCCAAACAGCTAACCAAATTCATAACATGAACTTAAAGAATTAAATTCATCAGCAGATGAAAATAATAAATGCAATAGAAGCAGAAACCAGTTTTATGTCAGAAGAAACAGCATTCAAAGACTATACACGACTCACCGCTACCCTTGCTGAGAAAAGCGGCCCTTGCTCCATGCTTTGTAGAAGGATCAGAGGCGAAATGTAACAAACAATGTAGCTAAACTAGGTGAACTAGATGTGCATATAAAAAGAGAAAATGAAAAACTCGTTGAGGCTGATGACGCCAACTTAGGGCCTGATATTAAAGAAAGAATAAGACAAAGACTAAAAGATCTTGAACAAGAAAGATCAGCAAGACTAGAAGTGCTGACTACTAACCGAGACCAATTACGAACTCAAGTGAACAGAATAAGAGAAACTATCGAAAAAATTTTATATGAAGACACAACGCTAGCAGAAAGAATACGAACGTTGTTTAGAGAGCACGGAGTCACATTAGCAAGCGTTATAACTGCCTTAGGATTGCAATAAGTACATTGGTGTTGGCTATTACAGGCGGCGGTGGCCAAAGTTCAGTACCGCCGCCATCGCCTCCACCTGATAAATCATGGTAAAAAAACAACTTGATCATCTTGCGAGTTTATTAAAAAAATTAGCCAGTAAAGCCGTAGACGTTTTAAACCGGTATATTAGGGGGTATCGTTAGCTGGCTTTTGTCTACTGCAAGCAAAGTAGTTGGTTTTTTGCCGACACTTATGGGCATTAGTTCTTGTAATAGTTGGGTTAATATTTAGTAAGATAAAGACCAAGTAATCCTAGGCCAGTTAATCCAAGAACAAGCGCTGTCTTTTCATATTCATGGTCATCGCGAACAGAGTCCGCGAGTTTTGCTGAGCCCTTCAATGACTTTGGGGGTTTGGACTTCGGGAATTAGATGACTTATTCTTGGGTGTTTGTTTACTGCTTGTAATATTACTGGCCCAGAATTTATGTCGTTTTTCCCAACCTTCTGTTCATTGCCTGCTATAAGAATTTCATTATTATAGTTTATTATTATTCCTACCGGGAGTCTGAGGTCAGAAGGCAGCATGTATAAACCAGTGCCAACACAAACTCTATTTTCGATCTTGCGTATTGTAAAACATGTTGGTACCTTTGAATACTTGAAGGTAAATCAACTGTAGAATTAATGGCGTCCTCTATATTTGCTAAGTAATTGTTTTTGTGCGTCAAAGCCAGTAGAAGGATCAGTTATGCTTGATCTTGCCTGTGCTTGCGAACCCTAGCAAACACCAAACGTAAGTACGAATAGAGTCGTTTATTCGTTCTATTCCAGCCCTAGTTTAAAGGGCCCTTAGAAGTGTCTAAGAAAAATGTTGTCCATGCTGTTTTATGCTCTTGCTGTAGGGACCCGGGCTCAACAGTTGTGCCAAAAAAGAAAGATTTGAAAGGAGGATGCCAGTCATAGTTATACTTTCTGTGCGTGCCCCGAAAATAAAGGTCGCCTAGGCCATGATTATGATCCAACTTTTGTCTAAAGCCTGTCTTGAGGTTTAATATTGAATTCGTTACAGATCCTTTTAAAAGCCTCATGTCTATTATGTTGCTGAGTGGATTAAACGGTTGTCATTTGGGAATGGAGCTTGCAATTCAGTCAAAATACGTCTGAAGGTGTAATAGAAATGAAATCTATACACTGACCTCACCAAAGGGTCAAGGTGATTTAAATGATCAGCATACGCCACTCCACACCCAGTTGATGCGCAAAAAAACAGCAAAGTTTAACTGGTTCTGATAAAACTGCATCGGATGACTAAACCACGCTTTCTTGATGTGGTCGTTTTCAATAGGGGGTTAAGATAGCTCTTCAATGGAGTACTCACCTTTTTATGAAAAGAGGCAGTCTGGTCACAGCAATGTCAAGAGTATCAGTTGTTATATTTTTAAGATTGTAGTGTGGCCCAACAGAATATTTTGCATCAGTATATTTGAACGCGCTCATTTTATTTCGTTCAAAAAATGTTGTAACAATTTAAAAACCCAAGACCGCCCTTCGTTTTTAGAACATGCTATTGATAAAAAATTGCGGGGCCAAAATGGTCGCGCTCCATGAAATATTCTACAAAGTCGTATGGTTTAATATAACTGAATCCAAGAAAAATAATGCAGTTCTAAAAGTTAATAAAGAAGGAAGGTAGTTAGCCGGTTTAACCATACCTGATGGTTATTACGGGTTTTGTTCGCTAAAAGAAGCAATGAGTAATTTCGACATTACTCTCAAACTTAACAATGCAAATCTAAAAACAATGTTAACATTCAAACCTGAAGAAGAAGTAGCACATTACCTTTTGATGTAGAGCTAGCTAAAATGTTAGGCTTTGCAGATGACAATCATAGATTTTGAGTTGTGCCAGACAAAACTACTTATGAGGGAGAAAATCCGCTCGATCTTGCATTACATTCATTACTCTATGTTCATTTGGATGAGCTAAGCACTGATGAAAACCTATATGATGGAAGACCCCTCAACTGTTTTAAGAGCTCTTCCGTCAGGGAAAGCTGCATATTGCGATTATGAAATTATACAATTCGCTAATTTACAGTTTAAAAGATTAGTTTGTGGAGGGTCGGATCATTTAATATAAAAATCAAAGACAAAACAGGGGAAAATTGTAAAATGTGATAACCTGCACATTGTTTTGGAAATAAAAAATAAACTGTACTAAAACATGTCGCGTGGGCCAGAAGAATCAGGAGTTACATTAGCGCCTGTGAGGTGTTTTAACTTTAGAATTAAAAGACCTTGCAGACGTTACAGACTTTGAACAGAATGGTGAGATAGGCACTTTGTATGGTTTTGAGTACACTAAAGATGGTGATTATAAACGCAAAGAGGTTGGCGACAACAAAAGTTTCCTAAACTAGAACAACTGCGCAATCTAGAGGCAAATAATGTTGGCCAGTATGAATATAAAATAGTTTCGAAAACCTGACCCAAATGGCACTTAGAAAACCATATTTAGAATGGGAAATAAAATTTGAATTCATAAGCCCATTTACATATTTTAGCCGTCAAAAAAGTTTCAGAAAAGCATTCAAACTCTGGCCCTTTACATGTAAGTCTTATGCCGGACGACAATAGTCGGAAAGAAATTGAAATAACGCCGTATGGAAAAAGCAGTACATCCTCCACAGAAGAGAATCAGTTTTGAAAGATGCTTCTACAAAAATTTCAGTTCATTCCGCAAATGAAATTAGATGATGCGTTCACAATGATATTTGAAATTTCGTCTAAAAATGAGTCAGGTGGGTTTCCCCAAAAGATCAAATAGGTTAAAAATATGTCTGCATTGTGTAAAGAAAATATTTCTTGCCCCTCAAGTTTTATAGAAATTTTCTTAACGATTGCCCGCCCCAGATTCTGTACAACTGTCCTGTTTGGGTCTTTTGTTGAAGCGAGTACTATTTTGAAAGTAAGACGCGCAGAGCCGGGCACAATCACTTCATCCGCTCCTAGGTCTGGAAATTTGACAGTAAGAATTTAAATCCGCATAAATAGTAGATGGATTATTTGGAACAGTAATATTCCGCTTATTTCCCTTCACCCACCGGGTTCTTTCGGGCTTCTAAAAGGGGTTAAGAATCGAGCCATGTGCTAGTGCCATTTTTTTATAAACAAAAATAAAAAGTTAATTATTTAAAACAGGCAGGAATTGAAGCTGAAGAAGATTATGATGTTTTTGATCCTGGAGACAACATGAGTGAAATGACCCCTTTGACATGCATCGCTCAGCGCTCTCAATGCGGCGTGAATTAACAGAAAGTGCGGTCGGAGCATTTACAAAATTTTAAAGGCCAAGAACCTCCCGAAATTATAGACCCAAATGATTTTGAATTAAAAGATGGTCATTTGTTTGTAAGGGGCGATCAAGGAGATCTGTTCGGCTTACAACTAAACCAGACCCATCAAAGTTTTTAGCCAAGAGTACAATTATAACAAAGACTTAGTGTAAAAGATCAAAATCCCCCTTTGGGTCTTTTTAGCCCAAAAATTTAGTAGGATGCAGTTGCTAAACTTCAAAACACACTGCAGGAACTCCCAACAGCTAACCAAATACAAACAGAACTTAAAGAATTAAAATCAACCCAGCAATGAAATAATAAATGCAATAGAAGCAGAAACCAGTTTTTCAGAAGAAACAGCTTTAAAGACTATACAGGGACTCACCCGCTACCCATGCGAAAAAATTGCGGCCCTTGATCATGCTTTGAGAAGGATCAGAGGCGAATTAACAAACAATTTAGCAAAACTAGGTGAACTAGATGAGCATATAAAAAGAGAAAAAGAAAAACTCGTTGAGGCTGATGACGCCAACTTAGGCCTGATATTAAAGAAAGAATAAGACAAAGACTAAAAATCTTGAACAAGAAAGATCAGCAAGACTAGAAGTGCGACTACTAACCGAGACCAATTACGAACTCAAGTGAACAGAATAAGAGAAACTATCGAAAAAATTTTATATGAAGACACAACGCTAGCAGAAAGAATACAAACGTTGTTTAGAGAGCACGGAGTCCACATTAGAAAGCGTTATAACTGCCTTAGGATTTGCAAAAAGTACTTTGGGTGTTGGCTATTACAGGCGGCGGGGGCCAAAGTTCAGTACCGCCGCCATCGCCTCCCTGTAAATCATGGTAAAAAACAACTTGATCATTTTGCGAGTTTATTAAAAAAATTAGCCAGTAAAGCCGTAGACGCTTTACCCGGTATATTAGGCGTATCGTTAGCTGGCTTGTGTCTACTGAAAGCAAAGTAGTTGGTTTTATGGCCGAGCACTTAGGGGCATTAGTTCTTGTAATAGTTTGGTTAATATTTAGTAAGATAAAGACCAAGTAATCCAGGCCAGTTAATCCAAGAACAAGCGCTGTCTTTTCATATTCATGGTCATCGCGAACAGAGTCCGCGACTTTGCTGAGCCCTTCAAGACTTTGGGGGTTTGGACTTCGGGAATTAGATGACTTATTCTTGGGTGTTTGTTTACTGCTTGTAATATTAAACGGCCCAGAATTTTTTGTCGTTTTTCCCAACCTTCTGTTCCATTGCCTGCTAAAGAATTTCATTATTATAGTTTATTATTATTCCTACCTGAGTCTGAGGTCAGAAGGCAGCATGTATAAACCAGTGCCAACAGCAACTCTACTTCGATCTTGCGTATTGTAAAACATGTTGGTACCTTTGAATACTTAAGGTAAATCAACTGTAGAATTAATGGCGTCCTCTAAATTTGCTAAGAAATTGTTTTTGTGCGTCAAACCCAGTAGAAGGATCAGTTATGCTTGATCTTCCCTGTGCTTGCGAACCCTAGCAAAACACCAAACTAAGTACGAATAAGAGTCTTTTATTCGTTCTATTCCAGCCCTAGTTAGGCCCTTAGAAGTTCTAAGATAAATGTTGTCCATGCTGTTTTATGCTTTTGGGCTGTAGGGACCCGGCTCAACAGTTGTCCCAAAAAAAAGAAAATTTGAAAGGAGGATGCCAGTCATAGTTTACTTTCTGTGCGTGCCCCGAAAATAAAGGTCCCCTAGGCCATGATTATGATCCAACTTTTGTCTAAAGCCTGTCTTGATGTTAATATTGAATTCGTTACAGATCCTTTTAAAAGCCTTCATGTCTATTTGTTGCTGAGTGGATTAAACGGTTTGTCATTTGGTAATGGAGCTTGCAATTCAGTCAAAATACGTCTGAAGGTGTAATAGAAATGAAATCTATACCATTTGACCTCACCAAAGATCAAGGTGTTTTTAAATGATCAGCATACGCCACTCCACACCCAGTTGATGCGCAAAAACACAGCAAAGTTTAACTGGTTTGATAAAAACTGCATCGGATGACTAAACCACGCTTTCTTGATGTGGTCGTTTTCAATAGGGGTTAAGTTTGCTCTTAAAATGGAGTACTCACCTTTTTAGAAAAGAGGCAGTCTGGGTCACAGCAATGTCAAGAGTATCAGTTGTTATATTTTTAAGATTGTAGTGTGGCCCAACAGAATATTTGCATCTATATTTGAACGCGCTCATTTTTATTTCGTTCAAAAAATGTTGTAACAATAAAAACCCCCAAGACCGCCCTTCGTTTTTAGAACATGCTATTGATAACAATTGCGGGGCCAAAATGGTCCCCGCTCCATGAAAATTCTACAAAGTCGTATGGTTTAATATAACTGAATCCAAGAAAAATAATGCAGTTCTAAAAGTTAATAAAGAAGGGAAGGTATTTACCCGGGTTTTAACCATACCTGATGGTTATTACGGGTTTTTGTTCGCTAAAGAAGCAATGATAATTTCGACATTACTCTCCAAAATTTAACAATGCAAATCTAAAAACAATGTTAACATTCAAACCTGAAGAAGAAGTAGCACATTACCTTTTGATGTAGAGCTAGCTAAAATTTAGGCTTTGCAGATGACAATCATAGATTTAGAGTTGTGCCAAAACAAACTACTTATGAGGGAGAAAATCCGCTCGATCTTGCATTAACTTCATACTCTATGTTCTTTTGGATGAGCTAAGCACTGATGAAAACCTATATGATGGAAGACCCCTCAACTGTTTTAAGAGCTCTTCCGTCAGGGAAAGCTGCATATTGCGATTATGAAATTATACAATTCGCAAATTTACAGTTTAAAAAAGTATTTTGGGGGAGGGTGGGATCTTTTAAAATATAAAATCAAAGACAAAACAGGGAAAGTTGTAAAATGTGATAACCTGCACATTTTTTTTTGGAAATAAAAAATAAACTGTACTAAAACATGTCGCGTGGGCCAGAAGAAACAGGATTACATTAGCGCCTGTGAGGTGTATAACTTTAGAATTAAAAGACCTTGCAGACGTTACAGATTTTGAACAGAATGGTGAGATAGGCACTTTGTATGGTTTGAGTACACTAAAGATGGTGATTAAAAACGCAAAGGGGTTGGCGACAACAAAAGTTTCCTAAACTAGAACAACGCGCAATCTAGAGGCAAATAATGTTGGCCCATATGAATATATAAATAGTTCGAAAACCTGACCCAAATGGCACTTAGAACCATATTTAGAATGGGAAATAAAATTTGAATTCATAAGCCCATTTTACATATTTTAGCCGTCAAAAAAGTTCAGAAAGCATTCAAAATCTGGCCCTTTACATGTAAAATCTTATGCCGGACGACAATAGCGGAAAGAAAAATTTAAATAACGCCGTATGGAAAAAGCAGTACATCCTCCACAGAAGAAATCATTTTGAAAGATGCTTCTACAAAATTACAGTTCATTCCGCAAATGAAATTAGATTTATGCGTTCACAATGATATTTGAAATTTTTTCTGTCTTAAAAGATGAGGCGAGGAATGGGGCTGTGGGCGCAGTGACGCCTTTTAAAAAGGAATTCTAATTAGCTGGCAAAACTTAAAACGTTGAAAAACTTAAAGTTACCATCGTCGTTCTTAACAATGGGGAGGATATTAAAAGGGCATAACAACAAGCAACAAATCAATATTAGTCTAAATAGAAACAAATCTTAACAGAACTGAATTGGGTTAAATATTACACATTTAGACCTTATGGAAATTTTATTATACTGAACAAGTTTTGACAGAGAGCATGAAAAAACAATAACTGGATTAGATTAAAAATTCTAAATAAAAACTATGGAGCAGTTAAACTTTATGACAAAAACCCCTCATTGTCATTGATTTGTGGACAGACTGGTTGTGGAAAAACAATATTTGTCCTCAAAACCTATTACAAACAGTTTATCGCTATAATTTAAACATATTGTGATTTTCTGCCCAACACTTAAATGGAACAAAGCATATCATGAAGAAGGTTTATATGGACAGATGATGACATATATTTAGTTTTATCCTAGCAATAAACTGAGTGATGTTTAGAACAGTTTTTTTTAGACTGGGTTTTAAGGAACGCAGACACTATTTATTATAGATGACTGTTCGGCAGAAAGAGACATTGTTAAAAAGAGAAACGCTTTGTCAAAAACTAGCTTTCAGTGGAAGACTGCTGGGATAAGTGTGTGGATTTTATGCCAGAAATATAACCGGTTTTTAAAAAGACTTTAGAGAACAGTTTAAGACTGTAGTTTTATTTCACATGAAAGACAGAGACTCATTTGAAGAATGTTTGCGCGAAAATGATGTTATTGAAAATGACCTGGAAAAAACATTTGGATTAAACAAAAAACTGAAATCTGAAAAGTTTAGTAAATTAGTATTGAAAACGGATAACCCCGCCCCAGTATGTTTTTGTAGATAATCGTTTTTTTTAGTTTTTTGAAGTCTTACTTGTCAGAGAAAGGGGAAAGGGGCATTCTGGTTACTTTTCGCCCGAAACTGGGTGAGGGCGGAAGTGGCCCAGAATGCCCCTTTCCCTGTTTTCTTCCTGTAACACACCCTGACTTTTCATCTCAGTCTGAATTTCTGATTCAGCAAGTCCACTAGATCACACATCTAATCACCCCTTTCGAAAAAGTTAAGAAAAGGGGTGAATAGAAACCTCACTGTGATCTGCATAAGCTGAGATTCCATCTCTCTTCAACAAAAAATCGAGAACGGAGCCGCTTCTGTCGCACAATTGACAAAAAACTACCTGATCGAGTCTTTTGATCATTTTGAAACCTGTGGAAGAAACCCCTCAAACCACTTAGAAATGGCAAAGGGAGAAATCCGAGCTATGGATTCATTTGGGTCTTTGGCTTCCACCAAAAGGAAGCTTGGCCATGCGTTTTGTATACCTTTTTATCTTTGCCACCTCTCTTATTTCCTCGTCTGAATCTGAATCTCTACTTTCTCTCTGTCTTTTGAAAGACTACTTGAAACTCATAGGGCGTAGGCTCAATGACGGCAGGAAATGACAGTCACCCTAGGAGAGCTGCCGTGCTAGGGAAAGGACAATGGATGGCCCTACGAAGACATGTGGGGATGAACTCATAGGGCGTCCATCTGCCTGATATCGTCCCACAAAACCCCGACAGGACTGCTGTAGCGACTCACTAACGCAGAGCCATAAAATCTCTCGGCCAGTGTCAGCACCTTAGATTTTCGAGTGACTTAGGGCCACCACTCCGATAGGTCCAGAAAAAGAAGGCATTGAAAAGGAAGACTGGAAAAAATAGATGAAAGAACAGACGGAAGAACCGGGAAGGAAGAACAAGACGACCCTAGAGGCTGCAGATGATTGGGGGGACTTTATGGTGAAAAGAGATAGCAAAAGACATGGTAAGCAGAACATTAGAAAGACAAGAAAAAGGGGTGGCACAGGTTGGTCTAGAAAACCCCCGCCACGAGAAGGCCGGGCCCCTGGGGCGACAACCATATACGCAACAAACATAATACAACTAAACATAACATGAGACAAACTACAGTACAACTCGCCATAATACAAGACAACATGACGAACAACACCACCATGAACCTAACAAATTTACCAACCTGGACAACAGACGTTCAACCACACCAGTTCTGCACTGGCTGAAGTGCCCGCCAACAGAGACGGGCACAGAACCCGGCACCCGGCCAAGGGCACACCAGACCCGACGAGGACCTGGCCCCTGACTATGACTCGAAGTCACTCAGCTCGACTAACGGCGCTGCCGCCGCAACTACAAGGCGCGTCCACTTCCGACGAACACCAGGGACCGAAGTGAAGCTACCCCCAACGCATTCCGACCTGGTCGGAACCAAGCGAACTCTACTCACAACACAAAACAGCGATTGGTCAGAGCAGCGTATCCCTCCGCAGAGCTGACCCGCCCGACCAACGAACTAGTTGTTGCTCGTGCAACAACACGACAATTTACCACAACAACTCACAGACTTGACAACACCAACAACAGCCGATATCCTGCCCCGCCTTCTCTGGTGTAGAACCAAAGTAACAAAAGGGTAACAAACGGGAACGAAACCAACCTCCCGCCTCCATCCCTTCAACCAGTGAAGATTGGAATTCAACAATATTGTATGTCTTATTTCCCCAGCCCCCTACCTAGCCTAACCTTCCACCTTAACCAAAACCCCAATCTTACACACGCACACTCGCACACACACATATACACATATGCACACGCACACGCGCGCATGCTGTCTATTTCCGAATTACCATTACTCCAAACACATGGACGGCTGATTTAGTACCGCAGATCGGTGACACTACTATAAGGCTTTTTGCAGATGTCAGCTTAGTATATAGAACAATCAGAAGCAAGAATGATACACGCATTCTACAAGAAGATCTAAACGCTTTACAAGAGTGGGAAAGAACTTGGAAAATGGAATTTCATCCCCAAGAGTGCCAAGTGTTGCGTATATGTAACA
>CM031599.1:101161998-101182676 GCA_018398815.1 Conus ventricosus
AAAGGCACTTGGCACAACACTGTGGAGACAGCTGTCTCAAGGGGAGTACATCAATTAAAAGGCACTTGGCACAACACTGGAGACAGCTGTCTCAAGGGGAGTACATCAATTAAAAGGCACTTGGCACAACACTTGGGGATGTCAGACCTCCACCAGTGTCAAAAGAAATCTTGGATATGCCCTTTTAATTAGTTCATTAATGAACACATAAAACCACACAAGAAGTGAAAGCTTTTACAGACTGATGGGCTTACTTATGGCATGTTTTGTTTTACAGGGCATTCAAGGTATCAAATGTCACATTTGGAACATTTGACATCCCTTAAAAAATATAATAATACTTTAGAGTTACCAATTTGTGACGGTAAATTCAGTGTTCACGTTTAGTGGAATGGTAATTGTAGTAACCTTGTCTGTTATGCGGTAATTCTGGATTCGTCTTTCAATCCAGATACGAAATAGAGATCCATACAAAACGTTAATGGCCTTGTCTTTGTGCCAAATTTTATCTTCTGTGAAGTTCGTTATAACCGGCTTGGTAATTAGTGAGTTTCTGGTCGGTTCAGTTTACATCTTTTGACTAAGCATGGTTTATACAGATTCGGTGGATTTTACATGGTCCTATTACCAAACAAACTGACGGATACTAGTGAAAACACTCTGATAGTTGAGGATCAGTAAGATTTTTCTTTTTAAGAAATTCGTTGATAACATGATGAGTCTGGGTTTGAAGATCGGTTGAAAGGGTATTGTCTACCAAGACTAAAATTCTGATCATACAGTACGACCAGATGATAATAGTGGGCTTTGTTTTTCAGTTTTGGTGTATTCTATTATGTCTACACTATGAAAGCCATTTTGTTTGATCTAAAGTACATTTACAGTGCTGATGTCCAGCAACATGGAGAAAATAGTAATTATCTCACTTTTAGCTATGGCCGAGTCACAAACTGACCCCATCAATATTCAGTGTGTAAACTGTGGAAGAGAATTGCATTTTCGTTCATTAAGTCAAATTGATGGTCAAAATTTCTGTTACTGCAAAACTACACATTCCACTCGCCCTTCCCCTCCCTCTCGCTCTCCTCTCCCACCACAATCCCTTCCTCTCCTCGCTCTCCGCCAGAGACGTCTGTGGCGCGTGCAGGGTGTCTGCAATCCTAATTTACCCGGTATCTTGCTAGTGGGATGATTCCAAAAGTCACCTCATGTCATTCATAGGTCAGGCACTAGTTAAACTTCTCCTCCCTCTCTCCCTCTCTTCTCCCTCTTCTCTCTCTCTCTCCTCTCTCTCTCCTCTTCTCTCTCATCTCTACTCTAAGAATTTTGTCTTTGTCTTTGTCTCTCTCTCTCTCTCTCTCTCTCTCTCTCTCTCTCTCTCCTCTCTCTCTCTCTCTTCTCTTCTCTTCTCTCTCTCCCTCTCTCCCTCCTCTCTCTCCTTCTCTCTCTCTCTCATCTCTCTCTCCCTCTCCTCTCTCTCTCTCTCTCTCTCTCTCTCTCTCTGTACGCACTTTGTCCTATTCACTTCACTGTCTGTTTTCATACATGCCATCTTGTACGTTGTAGTACACTTACATATGTTTCCCCAGCCCACCTCACTCCCTACCCCCACTCTCTCCTTCCCTTCATTATTGTTATTCTCATTTTTATTTTTATTTTTATTTTTTTTAATTTTGTTATTATTATTTTTATTGTTGTTTTGTTTGTTATTATTCTTATTTTTTGTTTTGTTTTCATTTATATTCTGTTTTCATTTGATGTTCCTCTATGATTACATGACCGCTTTGCTTGCTTCTTTGATTTCTTACATTAATTGATTTCACTGCATGTTGTAGTCCCTACTCAGGGCGAGGACTGGATGTAAAAAAGCACGTTAGTGCTTATCTATTATCCTCGTAAATAAAGAATTTTGTCTTGTCTTGTCTTGTCTCTCTCTCTCTCTCTCTCTCTCTCTCTCTCTCCTCTCTCTCTCTCTCTCTCTCTCTCTCTCTCTCTCTCTCTCTCTCTCTCTCTCTCTCTGTGTGCGTGTGTGTGCCTCCATCCATCCACTCCTGTCCCATAGCCCCCCCCACACACACACACACACACACACAAACACACGCAGGCGCGCACGCACGCACGCACGCACGCAAGCACACACACATACACACACACACACACACGCCATCCTTTCCCTTTCCGCGACCAACCCCGCCATTCTCTCTATATCTGTCTTCTTTTTCCTATTACATCTCTCAACAACACCAAGCGCAAGGAGAGGGGAGGGGGAACTTGAGTGGAGATGGGGAACAGTGGCGGGCAGACACAAAAATAAGCGCTCGTGTATACACATAGATTTCACAAGCCTACCACCGGCATGCGTTTACAAAGAAAAGGAAACATGAAAGACAGCAGCAATGATGAAAAGGCCGATAGACAGAACTGCTCAGTGTGTGTGGAGTTTCTTTGCTTCCATCGGAACTGTTTATTTGCTTTGGCGTGGTTCATTCCTTGGATTTCGGTGGGATTAATCACCAGTGTATTTATGTTTACCAGTAACTTGTGTGACACTAGAGAAAAGAAATGTCAATGTACGTTCGACACTGAGGATGGAGCTCGCATACTCTTCACTCCCTGCAGTATGAGTTGTGTCAGTGACAGAGAGAGGGGAACAATGGAAGAAAACGACACAAAAGTTATCAGAGGAAACCCAGGAATAGCTGTGGTAAAATAAAGGTAATTAAAAGTTACAAGTTTTGAGCATGCTTCTTCAGTTATCTTTGTGTGAGTACTTGCAGTATTAGCCTGTACCCCAGCCCTCCCCCCCTTTTCACCTTACACCCCCACCTCGCTCCCTCATTCCCCGCCTTTCTCGTTTTGGTTATCTGTCTTTCCCCTCCTTTCTATCGACCCTCCACGTTTCTTTCCGCCTCCCCCCTCTCTCTCTCTCTCTCTCTCTCTCTCTCTCTCTCTCTCTCTCTCTCTCTCTCTCTCTCTCTCTCTCTCCAACACACACGCACGCACGCACGCACGCACGCACACACACACACACACACACTTTCCTCAACCAACCTCAAAGTTTCTCTCTCTCTTTCCTATTACCTGTCTGACACAGCCTGCGAAAAGAGAATCAAGAGGAGTGGGGGTAGGAGTTGTGGCAAACACCCATGGGGGAAAAAGGGAGGAGAAAGCTCGTGTGTAAACAAGCAGAGAGATCTAACAAGTCTGACGAAGGCATGTTTCTACGAAGAAAAGAAAACATGAATGACAGAAGCAATAACGACTGGGCCAACAGCTTGGGCCTGATCAGGCATTGATGTTTGTTGACCTTCCTGCCGCTCAGGAATGGGGTGTTTATTTGGCTTGACTGTGCGGCGAGCTCTTTCCTTGGAGTCCACCCAGACTGTCACTCGCCATGTTATGTTGACACTTGCATGTGTGGTGTGAAGCCACAGACCAAATCTGAATTTTGGGATGAAACCACAATCCACCTCTTTCAATATGAGTACTGTAACCCAAAGGGAGAGAAAAGGTGGAAAAGGCAGTGAAAGACCGGAATGAAAAGTGTTAGAACTGTTGAGTTTGAACCCGTCCCCCAAAATCTCTCTCTCTCTCTCTCTCTCTCTCTCTCTCTCTCTCTCTCTCTCTCTCTCTCTCTCTCTCTCTCTTCTCACGCACACACACACACACACACACACATACACACACACACACACACATACACACACACACACACACGCACGCACGCACGCACGCACGCACGCACGCACGCACGCACCACACACACACACACACACACACACACACACACACACACACACACACACACACACACATCTCTTATAAATTAGTTACTCACCACATGTTCAGTCAAAATGTCGCTCACAAACTGAAGTTTGCTCATTCTTCCAAAGTCGGTCATAGCAGAAGGGAAGACAACACAGCTAACGGCAAGGTAACTACACACGAAAAACCCACTATGGAAAATCACGTTTGACCTTCAGCTATTAAGAAAGCTTGCGTGGAAGTCCTATTCAGCTGAGTGTTAATGACAACAATTTAGAAAGCTTGCGAGGAAGTCCTATTCAGTTGACTGTTAATGACACCAATTTAGAAAGCTTGTGAGGAAGTCCTATTCAGTTGACTGTTAATGACACCAATTTAGAAAGCTTGCGAGGAAGTCCTATTCAGCTGAGTGTTAATGACACCAATTTAGAAAGCTTGTAAGGAAGTCCTATTCAGCTGAGTGTTAATGAAAACATATCCTGATCAAACCCTCCTGATGAGAATGTACAGTAAGGTCGTGAAACCCTCCTGATGAGAATGTACAGTAAGGTCGTGAAACCCTCCTGATGAGAATGTACAGTAAGGTCGTGAAACCCTCCTGATGAGAATGTACAGTAAGGTCGTGAAACCCTTCTGATGAGAATGTACAGTAAGGTCGTGAAACCCTCCTGATGAGAATGTACAGTAAGGTCGTGAAACCCTCCTGATGAGAATGTACAGTAAGGTCGTGAAACACTCCTGATGAGAATGTACAGTAAGGTCGTGCAAACAAGGAATCAGGTTTCCTCCAAAGTAGAGCAGACAGACAGACAGACAGACAGACAGAGGGAGAGAGAGAGAGAGAGAGAGAGAGAGAGAAGAGAGAGAGAGAGAGAGAGAGAGAGAGAGAGAGAGAGAGGCGGAAAGGAATACAAAATCTACGTATGTCATTACAGTCGAAAATTACCAGGATTTACGTAGATTTTTTCCTTCAAGTCGCTGACGTCACGTTTGGATCAGTTTGCAGTTACCACCGGTCTTTTTGAGTGAGTCCGGGAACGAATGGAGAGAGAGAGAGAGAGAGAGAGAGAGAGAGAGAGAGAGAGAGAGAGAGAGAGAGAGAGAGAGAGAGAGAGAGAGAGAGAGAGAGTAGAAAAGTAGGAAGGGGCAGACACCGAAAATAAGAAAAGTTTGTGGTGAAAAAAAGTCAACTGAAGTTCTGAGAGAGTTTCTTTGTATTCACTTCGTGTCCGTCTTGTGATCTCCCTTGATCTCGATGTTACTCTCTGCCAACGTCCCTTCCCCTCGTTCCTACTGCGTCTCTGTCTCTGTCTCTGTCTCTCTCTCTCTCTCTCTCTCTCTCTCTCTGTCTCTCTCTCTCTCTCTCTCTCTCTCTCTCTCTCTCTCTCTCTCTCTCTCTCTCTCTCTCTCTCTCTCTCTCTCTCTCTCTCTCTCTCTCTCTCACTTGTTTTGTTCAATCAACCCTGGCAATCTCTCTACATCTTAAGTCCCGTGATTATTACCTCTCTGCACAAAGCGAGCGAGAGGGGGCTCACTGGGGCATACGAACAGACAGGTAAGAAAGGAAGAAAAAAAAGACCATGTTTAGACAAGCAAAGAGACTCAACGGCTGCTACCGACATGCCTGGACAAAGAACAAAGACAAAATAGCAAGGAAGGCAAGATCAATAAAAAAATAAAAATAAAAATAAAAAAACGGGCCACGATATTGCAGCTGATCAGTTCTCGATTTCTGTGGCTATTCCTAATGTATTGCTGGTCTGTTTATTTAGAGGAACTACGAGATGGGTTTGTCTCATGGATTCCATTTGTGTGAAAGTATAGAAAGAGTCTGATGGCAGATAACATAATGTCACCCACGCACAAAAAGTCACTTGGGGAAATTTTATGCCAACATTCAGGTACAGTATGTCAACTCTGAATAGAATATCATCCACGTGACATTCTGTGCTGACGCTGCGGTGCAAAAATGTCACCCAGATACATGACATCCTATGCCAACAGGTCACATACTTATTTCCCTATGTCTTTTACGATTTAAATCGTCGCCGCTTGTGAACGTATGCTACTTGTGTCATGTGATCTAGGTGTAGCAAAGATTAGTTTGCATAAATGATGATAACCAGTAGACTCATATTCAGAAGTTGTTGTTGTTGTTGTTGTTGTTGTTGTTGTTGTTGTTGTTTAAGCTGAAATCAAGGGAAGAAAACTATGGCCGAAAGTATTCCCATGTTAGCAAAGGCTCATATAGCCGAGTCACTCAGAGCATTCCTTCCAGAACACTGCTTCGACATAGACCCACCAACGCAGGAATAATCCAATGCCATGCATTAAAAACATCACTACTGTTATCATCACCAGCATCATTATCATAATTCGCATCAAAATCATCATTGTCGTTGTCGTCGTTGACACTGTCGAAGTCGGTGCAGAGGTCGTTCCTTCAACATCAGAACACAAGCAGATTCATGATTGTCAACATCAGAATGCAAGCAGATTCAGGAATGTCAACATCAGAATGCAAGCAGATTCAGGAATGTCAACATCAGAATACAAGCAGATTCAGGTATGTCAACATCAGAATACAAGCAGATTCAGGAATGTCAACATCAGAATACAAGCAGATTCAGGTATGTCAACATCAGAATACAAGCAGATTCAGGAATGTCAACATCAGAATACAAGCAGATTCAGGAATGTCAACATCAAAATACAAGCAGATTCAGGAATGTCAACATCAGAATACAAGCAGATTCAGGAGTGTCAACATCAGAATACAAGCAGATTCAGGAATGTCCACATCAGAATACAAGCAGATTCAGGAATGTCCACATCAGAATACAAGCAGATTCAGGAATGTCATCAGAATACAAGCAGATTCAGGAATGTCCACATCAGAATACAAGCAGATTCAGGAGTGTCCACATCAGAATACAAGCAGATTCAGGAGTGTCCACATCAGAATACAAGCAGATCCAGGAGTGTCAACATCAGAATACTAGCAGATTCAGGAAAGTCAACATCAGAATACAAGCAGATTCAGGAATGTCAACATCAGAATACAAGCAGATTCGGGAATGTCAAAGACTTGACTTTTCTTACTCCCCTACACCCACCGTCATCCCCGCTGCGATCAGAAAACACATCGCCATCGTCGTAGAAATGGCACCCTCATTGGCAGTAAGATGTCGGCAACGGCGATCACCATTATCTCCCTTCTTCGCCTTGTCATCTATATGCAGAAGAAAGTGATTGGTCAAAATCCCTGACCTCAACCATTCATTCCCATGACATGAACATTTGTCTAGCAGTGGACATAAACATAACATGCCAATGCAGAATGTTATTCAAGTATCAGGAGGAAATATTGTACCAGAGGGTGGATGAAAATGCTGCATGGGTCGAGGTTCTGTAGCGGGATGGCGGGGGCACATTTTGCACACCGGCGTCAGTACAAAATGTTTGCGGATGATATTATGTACCGGGATGACATTGTGTACATAGATGTCATCTTATGTCGCAATGTCTGTTTTAGTCAGAGACGCAGGGTGTACCCTCTGCCTGCTTTCCACAATGTGAGTTTTGCAGCCAGAGAACAGATAAATGTCTGTTCTACTCCACTTGCTCCACACCAAGTTTTTGGGCGAAAGTGGCCTAAAAGCCGCCTTTTCCTGTGGCGGAAGAGAGAGAGAGAATCACCGGCAACCCTGACAAAACCCGTTAAGGTCAAGTTGCCCTCAGAACAGACAGACAGACAGACAGACAGAGAAGAGAGAGACAGAGAGAGAGACAGACAGAGAGGCGCCCATGCACACACTCACACACACTAAGACACACACACACTAACACACACACAGGCACACTAACACAACACCCCACACACACACACACACACACACACACACACACACTATTTAAAAAAATGTGCCCCTGTTTTACAGTAGCATACCCCCGCCTACGGTGGCGTGCTCCCTGTTTACATTGCAGGTGTGCCTCCGGCTAAAAAATCAATACTGCTGCACTCCCTCCCTACCCCACTCCTTCCTGCCCAGCTTGCTCGATCGCACCATATTACATCAGCAAACACTGCCCGCGTGGCGGCGCTGTCACAGCCTGGCCAATCAGCGGCCGCTCACGACTAGGTTCACCCACACATTCTTCTACTGCGGCAGGGAACTGCTGCGAGACCACGCGGCGTCGCACACCCGATGACGAGACGGCTTGTCAGTTCTAGTCATGTTGACTGCGCATAAGCCTCTTATCAAATCAAGTGCCGAGCTTAAATCACGTGACACTTTGTGTTGTGCCCACCATACACAGCCGCCGCCATTTTAAATTCGACCGGTGGGCTGTAAAGACGTTTCAGAGAGAACTTGTGGGTGTTAAAAACATGGCGAGTCAAGGAAGTGATGTTTCAATGTTTTCTGCCAGTGCTGGAAGTGACACTAATATTACTCGAGAAATGGCTGAAGTGTTGTTATCTTCGCAAGGAAAACTTTCCGATCAACAGACCGATCTTGTGAAAAAATACATTGTTTATCATGAGGCCATGGCAAAGTTTTTGACAAAGAAATTGAGTGGCGAGCCTTGTTCTCCTCCTTCAAAGCCAAAAGGAAGCATTTCGTTTTTGTTTCCTCAACAAAAAACGGAACTCTCAGTTGAAGATCTTGACAAATATTTGAAAACACAGCTTTGTGAGCTGCCTTCCGATCCATTTGATGAAACCAAAACCTTTGAAACTGTTCAAGAAATGACCCCCATCTTACACCGGGCTTGTTACTCAGTGAAAGATGACGAAAGGAAATCTCTTTCTCAGGCTCTTTTTTTAGGGCATTGGCTTCAGAAAGCAAAGACAATTTTGAAACAGTCAAAAACAAAAAACTGGGAGTCTTATCTGAAAGAAGATTTGCGGTTGATCTAACTCGTGCAAGAAGACTAATTGAAGTGTCATTTTGTTTCTATTCTTATCCAAAATTTCACAAACTCGCGATTTCTTTCAATGAGTTATACAACAAACGAAAACTCATTCTGAAATACATACAATCCAACCCCAACTTTAAAGCATTCTGGCATGATACACATGACGTGTTAGAACCTGCATGGCAGGAGTAATTGAGCCGCTTCCACAGCCAGTTTTACTACCGCTGGCCTGGCATTTTGCCAGCATTGATCCGGCTAGAAAGCACCCAAGCAATACTGGGTCAATCAGGCGAGCTCGCCTGATTGACCTAGAAAGCGCACGAGCCACGCTGTAGTATGACATGACTCTAAATATAGTACCGTTCAAGCATGAACGGTCGGGCTTGTTTAGAGGCGGGGTTGTGTGGCGTTTTAGCAACAGTGCGCGCGGCTGTAAGGCCACTGCAGGCCTACCACTGACGTGGCTCTAAATATAGTAACGATCATGCATGTACGGTTTCAAAAATAGTAAATGACGTGGCTCTAAATATAGTAACGATCATGCATGTACGGTTTGCTGCCATATGACATTTGCGCCTGTCCTGCTTCGGCTGTTTGATTGTTTAAAAAACGCAGTGTGCCCTTATGCAACTGGATAACGATTTTTGAATGTTTTGGCAAACAAACTAGATAGGGTTAGGCAGGCCTTAGTACATCTACCAGTATGGAGAGGAGTAGTGTGTGGCCAGCACTATCTTCATATAAATGCTCCAAATATACAATGACGGATGTACTAACTACTGGCGATTAGAGCCGCCATTAAAAGCTTGGCTACAGCAATTACTGCTGTAACTCTGCCAAAGCCAGTTGCAAGCCCGGTTGAGAAAAGAGGAGCACAGCAAACTAGGCCAAGTCTTACAGCACTGTCCTGTCTATTGTGTGTTTGTTTGTTGTTTGTTTGTGTTTGTTGTTTGTTTGTGTGTGTGTGTGTTTTTGTCCTACCCCACGCACGCACGTCCCCCCACCCCCACCCCACGCACGCACGTCCCCCCACCCCCACCCCACGCACGCACGTCCTCCCACCCCACCCCCCTGTGTACACCACACACACTCCTACCCCCAAGTTGCCCCAAGTTCTTAATTAAGTTTTTAATTAAGTCACCCCAAGTTCTTAATTAAGTTTTTAATTAAGTTACTTCAAGTTCCTAATAAGTTCTTGATCAAGTAACTTCTAAGTTCTTGATCAAGTTCTTGATAAGTTCTTGATTAAGTCATCCTCTAAGTACAACCAAGTTCTTATTCAAGTTCTTATAATTATCAAAAAAAATACAAGCTATGTTTTTTATCTTAAATAGTAGATGTCTAATATAGTACACACACGCCTCAAAAAACGTGTCATCGTTGAGGATGTCTTGCTCAGCGTTCTCTGCATAGATCTTAAGGAAGGTCTTACATCCGAAGCAACCGCATTGATTACAATTCTGGTCTATGGAAATGCCTTTTATAGACTCCATGTCTTTATTTATTGACACCATCATTTTATAATACGCCATGATCTATTTTTATTAAAAAATTTAAAATTAAGTTCTTAAAATATTATTCCATTATAAATGGATCAAAATGATGCTTTGTTATTGGCGGTTTTGGCGTGCTGGTGTCTTTTTCTGCATTTAGTGGCTCAGATTTTTTTTATTTCTTTTGTTTCTGTTGCCATTGTGTATATATTTTATAGCCGTAATAACTGCCCCCAACAGCAGCAATGGCGCCAAAAATGGCAACAGTTTTAAGTTCAATATTCCATGAAGACTTTGGGGCCCTTGTATCACATGGAGTTTTTATAGCTGGCATTGAATCAACTTGTTCTGGCGTTGGCGGTGTTATGTTTTCATGATGAGTCATATTCTGTAACATTAATTTTTTTTGTCTGTTCCACTCTGCTAATTTTTTTCCTGCTTCAACACGCCCAGGATTTTTAATGGCCTCCACCTGATTCAGCGTTTTCTGCTGATTTTCTGGCTTGGTTACTTTCTCCACCTGATTCAGTGTTTTCTGGTTCTGCTGATTTTCCAGATCGTTCATTTTGAAGGGAAATAAAATCTATATGATTAAAAGTTATTAATCCCATGATTAATGGCGATAACAATGTTCCAAATCTATAGTATAAATCACACCCTAGAGACTCTAATGACTTTGTTTAAAACTGGATCTTGCGTTAAATCATACGTAAGATCTTGTTCAGAATCAATGGGAGCAAATCTACTGACTAGTTTAGTGTACAAACTAAGAACCGTTTGCCCCACACTTTTCACCATTCTAGACCCCAGCTGCGCTTCATACCTGTTATGATACTTTAAAATGTCTTGTGGCGACATCTGTTGAATCTGTTCAATGCTGAATTCAGTTCCGAGGAACTGTTTTGTTTTCCCACATGCTGCCAAAGAATACAACCTCTCCTTTTTGGGCATAATAGCTTGGTCATCAGCTTGGTCATTCATAAGTTCAGGAAGGTTTAGGCTGCCTTGTAGCTGTAGGAGATCATCACTGTTCATGTTTTTTAATAATTATAATTATTTTATTTTCTAAAAATGAGCACCGAAAAAACTGTTGCTAACCTTGCATACCATTCTGCTGTTATTGGTGGTCTAAGTGTAGGATACTCAATGCTTGGTAAAAGCTTGTTAAGAATTAAACCGGCAGATCTTGGCAAACTAGACTTTGAGGATTCAGCAAAGCTAATTGCTATCATTGCAGCTTCGGTTGCTATGAAAGATTTTCTAGTTAAGCAAGGAATAATTCCAGACAAAATAAATATGTAAGAAAAAAATACATTTATAAAAAATGGCTTCACTCGCAATAATGATAGGCGGCGCTGTGGTGAATGCGCTTGCTTTTAGCGGAAGTAATTTCGCATTTAGTAAACTGCGGGATGACGGCGAGAGAAAAAGACATAACAAAGCTATGGAGGAACTAGCAGCTGCACAAGACGCCTATGAAAAGCAGAGACTTGAGCAGTTAGATTTTATTAATGACACACTGAAAGAACAGGGGCATGCAGCTTACATATTTAAAGATGTTGATCAAGCAATAAAACAATATTATCTAGTAACAGGCAAACCGGTCCAGACATTGCCCCCACCAAAATTCAGTGACTTTTATCAACCATCAGAAAAACAAAAGATGCAAGAAATCGCGTTTATTGCCGTTAGTATGACCGTTGTGTATTTTGTTGCGCATAATATTGGCTGAATAAAAAATGTACAAAATCTATTATTCGCCCAAAGGATATTGGAAGGGCATCACAGCAATTAAAAAGCTAAGCCAAGCAGCGGGAGTCAGTGAACAAACAGCAAAAGAATGGTTATCTAAACAAGCGATTTGGCAAATTTATTTACCAGCGCCCAAACGAATACAGAGACCGCACTTTGTGAACACAACTCCAAACGACACCCATCAAATGGATCTTCTATATTTACCCTCTGATACGATTAGACGAAAAAGATTTAAGTACGCACTCACAGTCATTGACATGGCTTCAAGATACAAAGATGCGGAGCCATTAACACAAAAGAGTGCTTCTGCTGTTGCTGTTGCCATACAACTGGTATACCAACGAGGCCCTTTAACTTATCCTCGCATGATTCAAGTCGATGATGGGAAAGAATTTAAAGGCCAAGTGAATCAATTATTGTTAAAACACAGAGTTACTATTAGAAGAGGCATTCGCGGAGTTCACAGATCACAGGCTTTAGTTGAAAACTTTAACAAACAGTTAGCCGAAGACTTTTCTCCTACCAGTATCACAGAGAGCTTATTGACAATTCTCGCAACACAGAATGGGTTAGAAGACTGCCCTCAGTTTTGCGCGCAATGAATAATGAAGAATTTAAAGGGCTAAAACCAGTACAAGCAATCAAAAGAAAAACAATAAATGTTGTTGAAGGAGAGTCTTCATCCGGCAAACTATTACCGTTTGGTTTAAAAGTAAGGTACCTTTATTTACCGGGGGAAGCAGAAGGGGACACTCGCATCAGGGCAAACAGATCCAGTTTGGAGTGTTGATCCATATGAAATAAAAAGAATTGTAAAAATGAATCCGCCCGTGTATTATTTACGAGAAACTGACACAACAAAACAACCAGCTCCTCAAAGATCTTTTGTGAAGGAAGAACTGCAGATAATCCCACCGGGCACAGTTCCGCTTTAATTAATTTACGGTTCTCCAGTGCCCAATTGCATATGAAAACTCTGGATTAAAAATACTCGTTTTGTGTTTGTTCTATCTAACGACTTCTTTGTTACAACTGTTGTGTTGATCTCATGTAGATTAGATCGCAGTTTTACGTTGTCATGATGAAAAGTCTTATTGCCAAACAATGCTTCTTTGTAGTTGTCATGTGATATGTTTGACTGCACAACGCTGCGAGATATTCCCTTTGCTTTCTTAATGATTTTCTCCTGGCTCGAAATACTGTACATTTTTGACCTTAACCCCACATACTCCTTAATCACCTTTCCAGATAATTCATCCTTCATCTTTCCTAAAACCTTCTTGTTAGTAATTGAATGTAAAGGCGAGTCTTTAGGGTAATCGGATGTATCATACCATCCTGCATGCCCTTTAGCTACTTCGGTTTCCATGTCTTTATAGATGTCTTCAGTAGGAATATCTATAACAAAACTGTCTGTATCTGTGTAAAGTACTCTGGACTCAGGATACGAGGGCTTAAAGTAGTCATAAAGAAACTCTAACATCAAAAGCTTTGATAATTCTAAAACAGTAAACCCAATAAATACAGGTTTGTCCAATTTGACTTTCTTTTTTTTCATCATTATGCCAAAAGCTGATCATGAAATCTTCTAAAGTCCTGATAATTAGGTTTAGAAGTCAGCTTAATTGCTTCGTTCTCTCTGGTAACCAATCTGACATCTTTACGCTTGTCCGGATTCTCCATAGTCTTTCCAAAACAGCTGTTGTTCATCAACTTGAAAAAGTCTTTTTCTGAAGCATCTGTGGATTTAGTTCTGAGATCAGTGTTCTTCATGATGTATGGTTTCATGAACTGTTCTTGATCAAAAGCAATAATACGAATGAACAGCTGTTAACTTCAAACCGTGTCTTAAATAAAATTGTAGAAGTCTGTAATGGCAGACATAATTTTTTTTGCCCCGAAGATTAGGCACAAGTTTAGGTGGTTCTCTTGGATCCATCTTTAGACTTTCTGCTGCTAATGGATAGTCATTATGCAGGTCATGGAGTTCATAAGGATATTCTAAATCAACTTCTAGAATGTATCCGCGCTGTTGATCAGGCGTTAAACTGCCCAACCACTTTAATGCCTTTGAATATTTTTCGGATCACCGCCTGTGTACATTTTAAAGTTACGTAATGGAAGTGATTGCGCCATTGCCCAACCATACAGATTGTTTGCATCTAAATACATGAGATAGTTAGACTTTTTACTCGGATCATTAGTCGTCCAAGTATTTGTTGTTTGCTTTACAGTAATGATGTGACGCCATACTAATTCCTCCACGCAATCCGTTTTCAATCATCTGAATCATTGGTAAATCTGACAATAAATCAATCTTGACTCCAGTAAACTTTAAGAAAGCATCCCAGCTCATCCCGGGCGCAGAAATGTAATGCGCGGGATCCAGGCTATAATGTTTCATGCAGGTCTTTCTGTAATTTTCAAAGACGTCCGCCAACAACATACATCTGCCCTTAAATATGAATCATGATAGTCTCCCATCGTTTTACAATCTAACTTCTGCCACGCATCTTGAGCTTGCTGGTAATCAGAATCACTAATGTCCTTTCCTCTGAGACTAGAAAAGAACGCGCCTTTAGGAGGAAGTGTGTCTTCATCAAACCTTTCCCAACTGTTCATGTACTCATAAGGATAAACGCCCTTTTTAACGAGAGTTGGGTCAAAATATTCTTCCGTTATTGGGCAGGACTTTAAGGACATAGCTAGTGACTCTAATGATCCCATCATGTGTTGCATAGAGTCATAAAAAGACATGTTATTTAGATTAAAGCACATGTACTTTTCTGATGACTGTGCAATGCATGCTACCCTGAAGGCGTTGGTTACTGCTTGCAATATAAGATGAGAGTCGTAACCTCGCAAGTTATGAAAGAAGATGGGCAGCTTCCATGTCTTTGGTTCAAACTTTAGTTGAAGATTGCATTTGTTGTGCGCAGCTCCTCTGAACTTTCCGCTAATGTGATCATGGTCTCTTACTGTTGGATTCTCTGCGTCTGATGAGAGGCCTAAACCACAAATCCAACAGTGAGTGGCTGAGGCATACTGTTGTTGGTCTTCAGACGTCATCATGATTTCAGATATAATTCAGATTATTAGAACAATCATTACGCACTTGCTGCATGCGCTGTAAAAATCTTCTAGCCGCATCTGGTCCTCTATATAATTCTGGTTCTGAATAAACGCCATCCGACCTGACAACAATGAAGGCAAATGAACAAATCTGATGATTACTCATTAAGACTGTTTTTCGAAGTTTTTGTGGCGCTGGCCCTTCATAAGGTACAATGAGTGATTCAAAGTCTGCGTAAACAACATATGGAGAATGTTGCAGCCGTTTCCAGTTCTTAAAACTAACTTTAGATCCTGGCGGGGCGTAGTTAGTTCTGTCTTACAGTCTACAGAACTTTTACAATGTTTTATATGTTCACTCGCGGCTTGCACAGATGGAATTCTTGTTAAACATTTTCTGCAGAATTCTTGTATGTTAGTGTTTTTTGAAGTATGCGCCAATAATCTGCTCATTGTGCGTATCAATGTGTAATGGGGCAGCCCTGCTGGCGAAAACATTAGGAGTAAGTCCACATGACTTTTGGCTGGTTCGCCTATTGTTGGACTGTTCTTGGACACTTTAATTGGCACCAAATTTGTTTCCTCATCCCATGTGTATACATTAACAGTTATTGGGTTGTTTTGTTCTTCAAACTGATCAATTTGGTCTACACTAACAGGAAAGGATATTCCATTGAAGTTAAGATCTTTGGCGTATTGCCGATAGTTAGTCACTCTTTCTGCGTGTTCGCGGACATGATGCAGCCTTGCAAGAACGCACCACATGAAACATTTGTTGTCTGAATTTTTTATGTTTAAAACTGCTCTCTTTAAAACCAACTCCCGAGGTAGCGGAATGTAAGCCTTGCTACAATCGGTGCATACTTAGCCTGTTTTAATCTAATCTCTAAGACTTCGCCCTCTGACCAACCAGAGCTCTCATTTTAGCTTCTTCAGCGGCAGCGTCAAACTGTGCAAGCAGTTCGTCTGCCCAACCGGGTGTTAGTCATTAGAGGAAAGAATAGTCTGTTGTTTAGTCGAGACCCAGACTTCTAGATTTTCTTCATTTATTGTTACATAGTCGATTAAAACAGCTAACATTACTTTAACTGGCGGGTCTATTGTTAGTTTGCCTGGAACTTGAGAAATAGCATGAACAACACTTGCCTGTACGTTTGTTGGGTCAATGACTTCTAAATCAATATCATTCAGTGCTCTTGATAAACGCTCTCTCTCGAGCATTCCTTCAAAAAATTCGTCTTGTCCTTCATATATCTTAGCCATGCTGTCTTTCTTTCTAAGCCAACATATTTATTTAAATTAAAAAAATACAACGGCTTAATCAGAATCAATATCGACAGTCTTTTTGCGCTTGGACTCATAAACTAAAGTATAAACGCCCTTTGGCATTGTTAATGTGAGCTGTTTAGAACAGAGTTTAATGTTTCGTTTACTTTTTTTAAGCATTCCTTTTTTATCTGCTCGGGGTCTGGCCGTTGAGAAAAACTTGTCCCCGCCTTTCTTTGAAGATCAAACTTTTGTCTTTTATAGTCATCAAAATCGGCCTGTAAACGATTAAATTCTTCATCCGTGATGTTTGAGTCAGCTAGTGCTTTATTTATTGTCAGTTTGAACGAGCTAAGTTTAGCTGTTATTAGTTGAACCATAGCTGTGTGCTTTTGGAGTTTAGTTTTTATTTTTTTGCTAGCAGCACCTACAGCTAATGAACACAGGCCAAGAGCTAAAGACAAACCACCTAGAGGTAAAGCTGCGGGTGCACCAATACCTGTTGCTAAGAGACCAACACTCGTTCCTGCTGATAGAGCGCTTATAGTCGATGTTCCAGTATTAACATATGTAACAGCATTAAAGGCAGCAGAATACCTTCGTTTGGTTTTGCTGTATTTTGAAAGGTCCCTGCTCTAGTTTTTGTTGCATTTGTGTAATGTTTGTTAATCTGAAGGCTTTTACTTCAGGGGTTTCTATAACAGCAGAATTGCCTGCTATCTCTTCTCTTGGCGGCGCTGTAGGCACATTTGGATAAACCTTAACAGACATGCTTTTTATAAAATGAAAAATAATTTAGTATAATACATAATCTAATCTGTTTTCTTGAATATTCAGCTGCGCATCATATAATAAAAACAAATGTACATTAAGCGGTTTATCGGCTTCTTCTTCTTTATCAATTTGAATGTTTATTACGTCTCTCACTTTTCTCCGCTTCCATACAACTCATTATCCTCTGTTGACCTTAGGTCAATCCATAAACCGTATTTTGTTGTTAAATATCATCAAGCCTAACATTGTGAAGATGCAAATCTTTAGACACTAGGTCTTGCTGTTGGATTTCTACCCCTCCCACCCCCAAACAATTTTCTTATTCGTCAAAATGATGATAAGGTCTAAGCCCGCTAGCGTAGATTTGGTTAGGACTACCGTCAATTGTACATTGCACTTTCGTTATTTAGGATTAAAAAACTTTTCACTTGCTCTTTTGAACGGTTCTTCATCTTCGCACAGCAATAAAATACCTTTAAGCGAATGTGCTGTGGTGCTAAAACTAAAATTCCATATAGTGTCTGCCCTGCTTCTGGGTTGTTGTATGATGAATCACTCTTTCGTAAAATATTGCTAATTTTGAGAGATATTGTTTCTTAATCAGCTTTGCTAAATCAGGGTTGCTAACAACGTCAAACTCTAACGAGATGTCAGAAATGCTGTACTTTGCTTCGGTGTCTGATGATTTAATAACCCGTTTGTATTCATTAAAAGTTAGTTCATATGACAATCTGTCTTTTAATGCTCCTTGAAAGTATGGGGCATGCGCTTTTAACAACTCAAAATCTAGGGGAATGGAAAAGCGATTTCCAAACGCAAAATTTACAGCCGCATACTTTTTGCCGTCTTTAGTATCTCCAGCGCCTATTCTATGTTTTAGTGCTTCTTCATTTTCGATTCCTTGAAACGCAAGATCAGCCCTTTCATTCCCGGTTAGCCATAGATCAGAATAGGTTAAAAAATATGTCTGCATTGTGTAAAGAAAATATTTCTTGCCCTCAAGTTTTATAGAAATTTTCTTAACGATTGCCCGCCCAGATTCTGTACAACTGTCCTGTTTGGGTCTGTTGTTGAAGCGAGTTCTATTTTGAAAGTAAGACGTGCAGAGCCTGGCACAATCACTTCATCCGCCCCTAGGTCTGGAAATTTGACAGTAAGAATTTGATCCGCATCAATAGTAGATGGATTATTTGGAACAGTAATATTCCGCTTATTTCCCTTCACGCCATAGGGTTCTTTCAGTCTTCTATACGGGTTAAGAATCGAGCCATGTGCTTGTGCCATTTTTATAAAACAAAATAAAAAGTTAATTATTTAAAAACATGGCAAGAATTGAAGGTGAAGAAGATTATGATGTTTTTGATCCTGGAGACGACATGAGTGAAATGATCCCTTTAATACAACACCGCTCAACGCTCTCAATGCGGCATGAATTAACAGAAAGTAAGGTTAAATCATTTTACGAAAGTTTAGGCCAAGAACCTCCCGAATTTAAGACCCAAATGATTTGAATTAAAAGATGATCATTTGTCTGTAAAAAACGAACAAGGGCAACTTGTTCGGCTTACAACTAAACAGACCCATCAAAGTTTTTAGCCAAGAGTACAATTATACAAAGACTCAGTGTGAAAGATCAAAATCGCCTTGCTGGCATTGCTAGACCGAAATTAAGGGCGGAGGCAGTTTCTAAACTTCAAAACACGCTGCAGGAACTCCCAACAGCTAACCAAATACAAAACATGGGAACTTGAAGAATTAAATCAATCAGCAGATGAAATAATAAATGCAATAGAAGCAGAAACCAGTTTTTCAGAAGAAACAGCGTTAAAGGACTATACACGACTCACCGCTACCCATGCGAGAAATAGCGGCCCTTGATCATGCTTTGAGAAGGATCAGAGGCGATTAACAAACAATTTAGCAAAACTAGGTGAACTAGATGAGCATATAAAAAGAGAAAAAGAAAAACTCGTTGAGGCTGATGACGCCAACTTAGGGCCTGGTGTTAAAGAAAGAATAACCCAAAGACTAAAAGATCTTGAACAAGAAAGATCGGCAAGACTAGAAGTGCTGACTACTAACCGAGACCAATTACGAACTCAAGTGAATAGAATAAGAGAAACTATCCAAAGAATTTTATATGAAGACACGACACTAGCGAAACGAATACGAACACTGTTTAGAGAGCAAGGAGTCACATTAGCAAGCGTTATAACGGCCTTAGGATTTGCAATAAGTACACTGGTGATGGCTATTACAGGCGGCGGTGGTGCTGGGTCAGTGCCTCCGCCGCCATCGCCTCCGCTGATAAATCATGGGTAAAAAAACAGCTTGATCATCTTGCAAGTTTATTAAAAAAATTAGCTGGTAAAGCCGTGGACGCTTTACCAGGAATATTGGGGAGTATTGTCAGCTGGCTTTTGTCTACTGCAAGCAAAGTAGTTGGCTTTATGGCCGAGCACTTATGGACATTAGTTCTTGTAATAGTTGGGTTACTATTTAGTAAGATAAAGACCAAGTAATCCTATGCCAGTTAATCCAAGAACAAGCGCTGTCTTTTCATATTCATGGTCATCGCGAACAGAGTCCGCGAGCTTTGCTGAGTCTTCAATGACTTTGGGGGTTTGGACTTCGGGAATTAGATGACTTAATCTTGGGTGTTTGTTTACTGCTTGTAATATTACTGGCTCAGAATTTATGTCGTTTTTCCCAACCTTCTGTTCATTGCCTGCTATAAGAATTTCATTATTATAGTTTATTATTATTCCTACCTGGAGTCTAAGTCAGAAGGCAACATGTATAAACCAGTGCCAACAGCAAAGTCTACTTTCGATCTTGCGTATTGTAAACATGTTGGTACCTTTGAATACTTGAAGGTAAATCAACTGTAGAATTAATGGCGTCCTCTAAATTTGCTAAGTATTGTTTTTGTGCGTCAAAGCCAGTAGAAGGATCAGTTATGCTTGATCTTGCCTGTGCTTGCGAACCTAGCAAACACCAAACGTAAGTACGAATAGAGTCGTTTATTCGTTCTATTCCCGCCCTAGTTAGGCCCTTAGAAGTGTCTAAGATAAATGTTGTCCATGCTGTTTTATGCTCTTGCTGTAGGGACCCGGGCTGAGCAGTTATGCCTGAAAAGAAAGATTTGAAAGGAGGATGCCAGTCATAGTTATACTTTCTGTGCGTGCCCCGAAAATAAAGGTCGCCTAGGCCATGATTATGATCCAACTTTTGTCTAAAGCCTGTCTTGATGTTAATATTGAATTCGTTACAGATCCTTTTAAAGCCTTCATGTCTATATGTTGCTGAGTGGATTAAACGGTTTGTCATTTGGTAATGGAGCTTGCAATTCAGTCAAAATACGTCTAAAGGTGTAATAGAAATGAATCTGTACACTGACCTCACCAAGGATTAGGATGATTTAAATGATCAGCATACGCCACTCCACACCCAGTTGATGCGCAAAACACAGCAAAGTTTAACTGGTTCTGATAAAAACTGCATCGGATGACTAAACCACGCTTTCTTGATGTGGTCGTTTTCAATAGGGGGGTAAGATATCTGCTTAATGGAGTACTTTTGAAAAGTACCTCAGCCGGTATTTGGATGTATTACAATGAGTCATGGTAGCAC
>CM031599.1:101187158-101204658 GCA_018398815.1 Conus ventricosus
ATCACTTCACAACACTGTGTGGCAGGATTCCAATGTCGGATTCTGTTTCTTCTTGCTTCTCTCCCATCTGAAAGTTTCAAAGTCTGAAGAGTTTCCCAGTTTAAAAAAAACAACAACAAACAAACAAACAAACAAACAAAAAACAAACAACAACACACACAAAAAACACACGAGCGTGTGCAGATTCCTCGTGCGTTCTGAAGTCAGTGCACTGCTCCGTGCACGTGCACCATAATATTTCTCTTTGATGGAAAGTGGTTCTTCACTTTATGGGGCCCGCCCCTCGTTTGCATCGCCCGAATCTAAGGAGAGAGGGGCAAGTCGCTTGCTGTAATATCTCCCGAACAAGATGATAAATTTCACTTTCTAATTATGGGTTGGTGTGTCAAGTATTCTGACGGCAGTTTAACTTCTTGGACTCCCACAACGACGCAACGGCGTCCACAACAACAATAACAACAACATAAAAAGGCACACACAAAAAACAACAACGAAAAAACAATACAACAACACTATCACTTTTGATCATGATAATGTAAATTAAGAAGAAAGAAGAAGAAGAAGAAGAAGAAGAAAAATTAATAACAACAAAAGACAGTAATAATTGCTTGATTATAAAGTGAAAACTTTGAAATGAAGAGATGCTTAAGATATTGAAATAGGAAAAGCAGCGAGCACCGGGGACAACACAAATGATATACGTATAGAAGAAAAGAAACACCCGAAGGTGCTGGGGAGGACCCAGAGAAGCACTGTCTTCACCTGCCTTTAGAGCAGTCCTGTACCACCCTTGGAGGCCTGCGCTGTGTTGACGATGGGTACAGGCACGCACAGGACACTCCATTAAGATATCAAGGGACATAACTGCTCCTGAACAGAGGTAAATTAGACTACAGGATGCAGCTCATAACAGCCTTAAAGTAGCATCCCCATGGGTGTACCAGCCCGTATTTCATGACTGCAGAGCCCACCGGCGAAAAAAAACCACCCTCCAGCTACCGAGCACACCCCACAGACCCAACCACCCCTGCCCACGTATAGAAATATAGCATCTACAACCACTGCCTCAACCCCAGTCCCCCACATTGCCCTTCAGATGATCCCCTCTCTGTATTATCTATCTGTCTGTCTGTCGTCTGTCTGTCTGTCTTCCCCTCTCTCTCTCTCTCTCTCTCTCTCTCTCTCTCTCTCTCTCTCTCTCTCTCAACCAACAACAACAACAACAACAACACACACACACACACACACACACACACACACACACACACACACACACACAACACACACACACGCACACACACACGCACGCACGCACGCACACACATACAGACACACGCGCGCGCGCACACACGCACGCACGCACGCACTCGCACACACACAAGCACACACACACACACACACACACACACACACACACACACACACACACACACACACACACACACACTCATGATAAATGTTTGCAGCCCTGGGCGAGTGCTTTTCAATTTGTCTGTGTCTGCAGTGATGAATGACTCCAGTTTCTAAGTCAAATACGGTTCAATGATTCCTCTTGCATCTCGGTAAAGACCATGGGTGTTGTTACATGGCTTGAGTGTCAGACGACGAACATCAATTTGGTGATGGAGACTATGTTGAAAACATTCATGTTTATGTTCAGCGATCAACTGTCGATAGATTATTGATATCGAAGAAATATATGTTATGGTTGCTTCATGGGAATATCACATTCACATCTGATTAAAATGTACGTCATACCAGAGAGAGAGAGACAGACAGACAGACAGACAGAGACAGAGACAGAGAATGTCGTTTATAGCCCAGCCGACTGTAAAGGGCAATATCAATGCTTTCATCGTGTTGAAGTCAAGTCACAAGTCATTCCGAAAATGAAAAAAAAACACCAAAAACACAAAACAAAAAAAAAGAACTCATTCACGCAACGCTTTAAAGTACACATTATAAAACCACACTGGAACTTTCGTTACGAATCTTTCTTCCGTAAAATTGTTGTTGTTGTTGTTTTGATCATATTAGAAATGTTGATGTCATGTGTCACGACCGACCCCTGAAGGTCTGCCCTGACAGGATCGGTCTAGGTGGGAGTGAAGGGAGTGACTGACCTCACACGCCCCCGCAAGAGACCACACAAGAAAGATTACAATACAATACACCATTTATTCACACCAGCACACACATAGTCACAAATAAGCATTCCAACACACACAACACGCACAATCACAATTAAGCATTTCAACACACACAACATGCACATAGTCCCAAACAAGCATTCCGACACACACAACATGCACAATCACAAATAATCATTTCCCCCGCACACACCATAACCATAATCATAAATAATCATTTCCAACAGTCATTCCTTTCCTTGCTTCATGTGGTTCCCCCAGACCTCTGTCTCTCCAAAGTCCTTCGAGAGCACCGGGTCGACTCAGGCGCCCCAAACCGGGTCTGTTCCTGAATAGAGTTTCAAGGCCGACACCCTTGAGACACGCGCACCCCCAAAATGGCACGACACAGAGTTACCCACACCCGGTCACGTGCATTGCAGGAGGTCCGTGGACGGTGGAGAATGGCTCCCGTGGGGCAGGGCGTTGTCGCGGACAGTCCCGGACAGGGCTAGGACCATCCAGCCAAGTCCACGTGCTCCTCAACCAGTGCGCGGCCACAACAGCGCAAGCATCGGGTGGAGCCCCCGGGAGGAGAGAAGGAAGGAACTGGAAGGGAAGGAGAAAGAAGGGTACTGGAACCCCGCAGTCAGTACGGTCTGATATTTGCTGCTTAATCCTAACAGCCACTCGCATGATGGGCGAGGGGAGGTGTTTGCTGAATAAATTGTTCACATCAGCTTAACACAGACCTGAGCATAACACAGCCAACAAACCAAACGAGGAATGTTCGCTAAAAGGTCTCCTCACACGAAGCAGGTAAGAGGTTACATTAACAGGCTAAACAAACAAATATCAATTTATATCTTCATCCTTCCCTCACTCACGTTCAACACTTTCCTTTCTTAGGAACTGAACAGATACAGCAACCACTGCTCTATAACTGCCACCACATTTGTAAATAATAATAATTCAATGGCACAATTATCTCCGCATTTTATAGCAACATTTAAAAAAAATGACACAATTCTCCAATCATGCATCCAAACGACTAATCATGCGTATGCACGCTCGCAAACATAAAAACTCGTTCCCCTTGCACGCACAAACAGACGGTGGCCGAAGAATGCGAGACCGGCAATTGTGACAGGGGCGGACGAGCGAGCCCAAGCAAGTACCAACCCTGAATCACCAGGTTCTCCCCCACCCCCGCCGACTACCGCATCACCAGATGCACAAAAAGGAGAAAGACTTTTGGATATAATTTTGACTGGCCAGGTTAAAGATTGAATTAACCAGAAAAAGTGGTCTCAAACAATATTTCTTTTATAATTTTGAGAACCAAAAGAAATTGCGCAAAGAGAAAAATTAGCCGGCTAACAAAAAAAAACAACAACAAACAAACCACGAAACTGATGCTTACCAGCTACCCGTGGTTGACCCAAGTGGCGGGTCAAGCGACTCTCTGCCCTCTGTCCAGTTGAGAGGACAGCAGAGCAGATGCGGAAAAGAGATGACGTGATGTGATGTCCCTCCCCTACAGGCCGACTGTAGGGATGAAGGTACCGACCGTACCTTCGACGAAGTGGTGTAGAACCAAAAACAGAGCAGGCGCTCTCAGGGACATCTTCCGCTCGAGTGAAGAGAAAACCTCCCTCAACGATGGCAGCCAACATGCCACGCTACGTCACAGTGAGCATACCTCAAGCCTAAGAGGAATGATGCACGTGCGGCAGGTTACAAGACAGGTAGAGGCCGATAGAGACAGCTAGTTCAAGCGAAAGGTACCAGCCACCCGTGATCCTGCAGGATGAATTGCACGGGCAGTGGAATTAGAGAGAGAGAGAGAAAGTAAACCTAACCTGAGCTGAACGACATTAAGGTGCAAACGCACCACAAGCCACATTAAGGGACGGATACACGACAACAACAACGACAATAAATAAATGAATAATTCCACCAGCCAAGATAGGCCAATTGTCATAGGCCTCGTGACAAACCCGTGACAAACCCCCCTTCTAAAAGCATCTGTTTCTCTGAGATACAGTGCTCCTTTGAACCTTGACGCATGTGCAAATCACAATAATGGGACCGAACCCAACACTCTGTGATCGACAGAGTACGATAAATCGAATACAACCGTTCCACGATAGAATTACACAGGAAAATACATAATACTACATTTGTCAAACAACTAAGCAAACCTTCCAACAATAAAAGTAGCAATCCGAGACAGGTGATGATTCACTACCGACAACTGTCACTACACAGACCAAAAAGGGACATAACCCTGGCTGAGGGGAATTGTCCCTCTGACTGATTTCCCCAATGGGTGTGCTGACTACGGAGCTCGGCTGAGATAGTCAGCATCCGTATTGCTAGAACCCTTGATATGGCGAAAAAGTGAACGCATGACTCTGCAGTTCCACTGCCCAACCCATGAGTCGACGACTGACTGGCCGGATCCGGTCCAGGTACTGGAGAGGATGATGATCGCTCTCCAGTACAAACTCACGGCCGTACAAGTAGGGGTAAAACTTCCTGATGCCCCACACGACTGCTAGACACTCTTGTTTAATCGTTGGTATCTAGTCTCGGCATCAGTGAGTTTTTTGCTCGCATAAGCAAGCGGTTGGAGTCCCTTCCCCTGATCCTGTAACAACACAGCCCCAATCCCCACTGCAGAAGCATCAGTTCGCAGGACAAAAGGAAGACTGGGATCTGGGAGAGCCAGGACTGGGCGAGTAGTCAGGGCCATCTTCAAGGCGTCAAAAGCCTGTTGGCAACTCTCATCCCAAACGAAACGTTCTGGCTTCTTCCCTTTCGTCAAGTCAGTGAGGGGTAGGGCAACCTTTGCAAAGTCATGGATGAACTTGCGGTAGTATCCCGCAAGTCCAAGGAATGACCGCAACTCCCTTTTGGTACAAGGGGGTTTGGCACCTGCAATTTTGGCCACCTTGTCTTCCTCCGGAAGCAACCAAACCTCGCTGCAGATGATGCCCAGAAAGGAAATCTCGTCCTGACCAAGCTGACATTTGGAAGGACGGGCTGACATCTGAACGTCGCGCAGACGAAGAAACAGGCGACGGAGGAGCGAGACGTGCGAGTTCCAATCTGCCGAACTGAGTAGCATGCAGGTCATCCATAAAATTGTTCAGATCAGGTGTATTGAGAGGGAGGAGCAATTGTCGCATGACGCGACTGAAAATGCTCCGGCAGTTTTGAGGCCAAAAGGCATCACGTTCCACTGGAACTGTCCTTCAGGCGTCGTGAATGCCGTTTTGGGTTTATCCTCCCTGCGCATGGGTATCTGCCAGTACCCCTTTGCGAGATCGAACTTGGAGAAATACTTTGCCCGACTCAGCTGAGCGAAGATTTTGTCGACATCCGGCATAGGTTCAGCATCAAACTGGAGAACCTTATTCAACCGTCGAAAATCGACGCAGAACCTCATTCTGCCATCCTTCTTCTTTACCAGAAGGATGGGAGATGAGTACGGAGAACTCGCACGTTCAATGACCCCCAACCTCAACATGGCTTGCACCTCCTGTTGGATAACAGACGCCTGGGAGTGAGGCAGAGGGTACTGTTTGACCCTAATTGGGGTCTCGGTGGTCAATGCCAGTGTACACTCACCAAGGGTACTGTGCAGGGGCCGATCTGTGAGCACGTCCTGGAACTCCTGGCACAACCTGTGCAGTTGATCTGTCTGTGCTGAGGAGAGGTTAGAACCGAAGCAAACATCCTGCCACGACTCTTCCTCGACGAGAGGAACAGTGGGGATGTCCTGAGCCACCGACACGGCGTGCTCATCGCCACTCTCCACAACGACAGGGGTGTATCCTGCCTGGCCCTGAGTTCGTCACACGTACGCCTTCAGGAGGTTGGCGTGATACAGGCGTTCCTTCCCACGCACACGAATCCGGTAGTCCCAGTCCCCCACCCGACTGCAGACCACGAACGGACCCTGCCAAGCAAGCTGCAGCTTGTTTTTCTTTTGGGGAAGGAGAAGCAACACCTCATCACCTGGCTCAAACCACCGTTCAACACTGCGCCGGTCGTACAGAGCCTTGTACTTGGTTTTTGCCGACTGCAAATGTTGCTGAGCCAGCTGGCAAGTGTCAGCGATGCGGTTGCGCAGATCGACCACATACCGACTCTCCTCCTTGACAGCGGGTTTTCCACATCGTC
The DNA here is from genome assembly GCA_018398815.1 of Conus ventricosus. Lineage (NCBI taxonomy): Eukaryota > Metazoa > Mollusca > Gastropoda > Neogastropoda > Conidae > Conus > Conus ventricosus. The sequence continues at coordinate 101,193,479 of CM031599.1, forward strand.
GTGGGTCCACATCTGCTTCAAGATGTTGGTGGGTCCTCGTACTGTTCTGCCATACAGGAGTTCGAACGGGGAGAAGCGCATGCTTTCCTGTGGAACCTCCCTGTAGGCGAACAGTACAGCAGGGATGAAGCGATCCCACTCACGAGGTTGCTCTGCACACAGGCGACGCAACATCTGTTTTAACGTCCCATTAAAGCGCTCGACAAGGCCATTGGCCTGCGCATGATAGGGTGACGTTGTCTCCTTGTGAACGTTGAGCAGAGTGTTCACTTCCTGCATGATTTCGGACAGAAACTGGGTCCCCTGGTCCGAAAGGATCTTCTTGGGCACGCCAGTGCGCGTCCATATCTGCCAGAGAGCTTCATCAACAGTAGGGGCATCGATAGTCCTAACGCGGGACAGCCTCTGGGTACCGAGTCGCGTAGTCCACCACTACCAAGATGTAGCGGTGACCGCGATCGGATGGTGGCTTAATGGGTCCCACCAGGTCGACACCGACCTTGCTGAATGGCTCCCCAACGAGTGGCACTGACCCTAGGGGAACACGCTTCAAGCGACCTTAGGCGTTGTCCGTTGGCAGACATCGCAACTGCGGCAGTACTGCCTAACCTGAGAATTCATCCCCGGCCAGAAGAAGTCTTGTCTCACCCGCTCGAGAGTCCGCTTTGAGCCATATGGCCTGCCATGGGTGAATCATGGGGCCTGCCGGAGAACAGATTCTCTCAAGCTTTGGGGAACGACTAGCTGCTTGGCCACCCTATCTGCCTGAGTGAAAACCCTAAAGAGGATCCCCCTGTGGAGCTTAAAGCTCACCTTGGCGTGTCGGGCCGACTGAGCGGGACGACCCCACCAGTTGTCGTAGGCGTTGGACATCCAAGTCCCTGGCCTGCAGACGGACTATGGTAGCAGGATCAGCCCTAGCAAGAACCTCGTCAGAGATCGGCTGAAGAACGGGACGCAATTCCTGCTCCTGCTTCTTAGCTTTGGCGCGTGTGGTAACTCCCACCCACGCCTGTACGGGCAGATCCGTAGACACGGACTGACTGCGTCCGTCCGCAAAGGTGATAGTATTCCCTATGAGAAGGGAATACATAGGTCGCTCCACCGCGATGGCCCACACTTCGCCACAGAAGTAGGGGGTGGAGATAGGAATGAGTACAGAAGGACGGGTGGAGGTAAAACCAGCCTCCAACCCGCACACATCGTAACTGGCACCCCGCTGAGCCTCAGGGGAAACCAAATCCTTATCCACAAAGATCGTTGATGCTCCCGAATCCCTGATGGTGTCGACCAAGGAAGAACCAACAACAGAGAGAAACACTGGGCACTCCGTACCACCAGAAGCTGGGATAGACCCCACGTTAGCCGAGGCACGAGGACGCTGGAAAGTACTAGCCCCATGACTACCGGCGGCTTTAGGACAATCTTTCCTAATGTGGCCAGGACGACCACAAAGAAAACACAGTCGGGGTGCTGAGGTCCCCGATGAACTGCCTGCCTTGTTCGACCAGCTAGCAGTCATCGGCGCCTTATTGCCACCAAATCCTGTGGGGGTCTTCCTGTCCGTATCTGGGCGGTGCCCATAAGCCCTACGGGCTTCAGCAAACACCTCAGCAGTATGAATCGCAGCCGCGAAATCCTGAGGTGCTGTCTCGCCTATACGGATCCTCAACTCTGGGGACACGGTGTTGGTAAGCTGTTCGATGAGAATCAGATCCTCCAGCTCCAGCTTAGCCAACTGGACGCCAGTACCCTAGCGTTTTGCGCAGCCTATCTCCAAACTGCACGAAGGTCTCGTCGTTATTCTTTTTCATGGACCTGAACTTCCTCCTGTACGTCTCTGGGGTAAGGTGGAAACGCTTACGCAGAGCCAACTGCATGTCTGCATAAGACGCGCCTTCATTTAGAGTGAGCACACACTCCCTTGCAGTACCTGATAACCCAGAAAAAAGGTGCATGGCTTTTTGTTCCTGGGACAATTGGTATGAAGTAGCTACCTTGTCAAAATGCTCTAAGAACATATCTATGTTCTCACTAGGTCTGAACTCTGGAAGCTTTAATTTTGGGCCTCTAACTCTATCACTTGCCTGTTGACTAACCCCCTGATTTACAGATGCGGGAGTCCGCAAAAGAAGTTGTTCCATCTCTTCCCTACGCAGAGCTTCCTGTCTGTTGGTCTCCTCTCTGCACAGAGCCTCCATCCTACCTAGCTCTTCCCGACGGAGGGCTTCCTGCCTAGCAGCCTCCTCCTTACGAAGGGCCTCCTGTCTGGCAGCCTCCTCTCTGCGCAGCATAGCCTCTTCCCTACGCAGAATTTCCTGTCTGTCAGTCTCCTCTCTGCGCAGAGCCTCCATCCTATCTAGCTCTTCCCTACGTAGCGTTGCCTCTTCCCTACGTAGCGTTGCCTCTTCCCTACGAAGAGCTTCCTGCCTAGCAGCCTCTTCACTACGCTGCCGCTCCATAAACATAAGGACGGAGGCGATGTCCTGGGCAGGATTCACCACTCCAACACGGGGGGATGACCCGTTTGACCCGTCCCTTGGGTCTCGACTTTCCCATGAGGAAAGTCTCCCAGATCATACTCCTTACGAGGGAAGCATGGAGAAGAGAGGGTTTCGGTTTCTGCGACTCAACAGAAGCCCACAGTTGCTTCGCTATACTCTGACGCTTCCGAGCGGAAGTGCCAGTCGGGGTCTCAACAGGAAGATCCCCTAGCGAAGAGGTAGTGAAAGTACTCGCTGGACTATCGGCTACAGCACGGGAATAAGTGGAAGTCACTGTAGTCGAAGTACTGGTACTAATAGTAGGGACTACATTTTGAAGACCCTTCTTCGACGCACGCGTCGCTATACCACCAGCACCGGACGTTGCCATGACAACTAGATCCTACGGTTATCAAATACAGGAGAAAGACAATTCTACTTGAAAAACAGATACCGCACGGATATGTCACGTCTCTTGGTGACTAACTGAACACTAGCAAAAAAAAAAAAAAAAATGTCAACGTGCAATGTCCGGCTGCTCCCACTCTGGCAACACCGCGCTCTACAACACGAGCAACAGTGCGGTGGGGCTCACCGGAAAAAAACAAAAAAAAAATGTCCAGGCTGCTCCCACTCTGGCAACACCACGCTCCACAGCACGAGCAACAGTGCGGTGGGGCTCACCGACAAAAAAAAACAATATGGCAGAAGGAATCCGGAGAAAAGAAAAAAAAAATGACACTAACGTCTGATACACCCACCTGTACTCAATAACCCGGTAGAGAAAACTGGTTAAATACAAAACAGGAACGGCAGACTGAGTGGCAACAGAAAGGAAAGTCTTACGGCCGTAACTGCGTGAGGCACCCGCGGAAAGAGGTCTGGACGCGGTCGATTCCCCTTCGTCTCGACTCGACTCCCCAGTCACACTGGAAGTTCCTTCAGGCCACAAGAAGACTCCCTACACACTAGAGTCACCCAGCCAACCACCCACAAACAAACACGACAAACTGACTAAACAATACAAGACAGACAGGACTGGACAGGTACTCCGCGAAACGAGAGAGAGACAGCCAGAGCCCTTCACATCCCGGACGAGCCCCCACAAATGTCACGACCGACCCCTGAAGGTCTGCCCTGACAGGATCGGTCTAGGTGGGAGTGAAGGGAGTGACTGACCTCACACGCCCCGCAAGAGACCACACAAGAAAGATTACAATACAATACACCATTTATTCACAACCCAGCACACACATAGTCACAAATAAGCATTCCAACACACACAACACGCACAATCACAATTAAGCATTTCAACACACACAACACGCACATAGTCCCAAACAAGCATTCCGACACACACAACATGCACAATCATAAATAATCATTTCCCCCGCACACACCATAACCATAATCATAAATAATCATTTCCAACAGTCATTCCTTTCCTTGCTTCATGTGGTTCCCCCAGACCTCTGTCTCTCCAAAGTCCTTCGAGAGCACCGGGTCGACTCAGGCGCCCCCAAACCGGGTCTGTTCCTGAATAGAGTTTCAAGGCCGACACCCTTGAGACACGCGCACCCCCAAAATGGCACGACACAGAGTTACCCACACCCGGTCACGTGCACTGCAGGAGGTCCGTGGACGGTGGAGAATGGCTCCCATGGGGCAGGGCGTTGTCGTGGACAGTCCCGGACAGGGCTTGGACCATCCAGCCAAGTCCACCGTGCTCCTCAACCAGTGCGCGGCCACAACAGCGCAAGCATCGGGTGGAGCCCCCGGGAGGAGAGAAGGAAGGAACTGGAAGGGAAGGAGAAAGAAGGGTACTGGAACCCGCAGTCAGTACGGTCTGATATTTGCTGCTTAATCCTAACAGCCACTCGCATGATGGGCGAGGGGAGGTGTTTGCTGAATAAATTGTTCACATCAGCTTAACACAGACCTGAGCATAACACAGCCAACAAACCAAACGAGGAATGTTCGCTAAAAGGTCTCCTCACACGAAGCAGGTAAGAGGTTACATTAACAGGCTAAACAAACAAATATCAATTTATATCTTCATCCTTCCCTCACTCACGTTCAACACTTTCCTTTCTTAGGAACTGAACAGATACAGCAGCCACTGCTCTATAACTGCCACCACATTTGTAAATAATAATAATTCAATGGCACAATTATCTCCGCATTTTATTGCAACATTTAAAAAAAATGACACAATTCTCCAATCATGCATCCAAACGACTAATCATGCGTACGCACGCTCGCAAACATAAAACTCGTTCCCCTTGCACGCACAAACAGACGGTGGCCGAAGAATGCGAGACCGGCAATTGTGACAGGGGCGGACGAGCGAGCCCAAGCAAGTACCAACCCTGAATCACCAGGTTCTCCCCCATCCCCGCCGACTACCGCATCACCAGATGCACAAAAAGGAGAAAGACTTTTGGATATAATTTTGACTGGCCAGGTTAAAGATTGAATTAACCAGAAAAAGTGGTCTCAAACAATATTTCTTTTATAATTTTGAGAACCAAAGAAATTGCGCAAAAGAGAAAAATTACCGGCTAACAAAAAAAAACAACAACAAACAAACCACGAAACTGATGCTTACCAGCTACGTGGTTGACCCAAGTGGCGGGTCAAGCGACTCTCTGCCCTCTGTCCAGTTGAGAGGACAGCAGAGCAGATGCGGAAAAGAGATGACGTGATGTGATGTCCCTCCCCTACAGGCCGACTGTAGGGATGAAGGTACCGACCGTACCTTCGACGAAGTGGTGTAGAACCAAAAACAGAGCAGGCGCTCTCAGGGACATCTTCCGCTCGAGTGAAGAGAAAACCTCCCTCAACGATGGCAGCCAACATGCCACGCTACGTCACAGTGAGCATACCTCAAGCCTAAGAGGAATGATGCACGTGCGGCAGGTTACAAGACAGGTGAGAGGCCGATAGAGATCTTGCTCGTAGAAAGAGCGTATTGGCAACCTTTTTATGTCAAAAAAGCATTCGATCAGGTTTGGCACAGTCGTCTCATGTACAAACTTAAAACAATTGGACTATCTGGAAATATCTACAGATATATCAACAATTTTTTTAACAAACAGGTCAATGGTGGCCAGAGTGGGAACAGCATACTTTTCCCCTAGGAGTCTAGACATGGATATCCCACAAGGCTCAGTGATTGCACCTATACTTTTCAACATCGTGATACATGACCTGCCAAAGGCGGTATCAAGCAAAGTAACTCTCGTCCAATATGCAGATGATATATGTATGTGGATGGACGTAACCTTAAAAAAAGTCGACACCACAAAGAGCCCAAAATTACATAAGAAGATTTTACCAGTTTGACCTTGATAACATTGAAAAATACATGTTTCAAATGGACTAGCTTTATCCCCTGAAAAAACTAATATGATACAATTTAACTCTGGTTGTAATCCAGCAAATTACCGATCTTAAAACTGCTTGGTAAACCTTTAGAGTATAAACACAACGTCAAGTTCTTGGGATTAATTCTGACATCAAAGCTGTCATGGAATATGTATTTTGAGTATATTCTAAAAAGGCAAGACATAGCCTAAATCATTTAAAGACCATTAGTAGATTACCTTGGGGAATGGACCCTGAAACTTTAGTTCATCTTTCTACAGCACTTGTTAGGTCCAAACTTTCTTATGGACAAGAAATTTATTTTAGTGCTCCAAAATACCTATTACAAAAATTACAAAGTATTGACTGTAAAGCCTATAAACTAGCTCTTGGCCTTCCGAGTCATGCGTCAAACAAAGAAACATACAGAGCAGCTGGAATCTTACCGCTTGATGATTATCGTGAACTTGCTTCTTCAAAATTTGTGTTGAGGGCAAGTACAAGTGAAAATTTCATTGGGGAAGAATTGAAACTAAGAACTGAGTGTGATTTTCCTAAAAGGGCAAACAATATATCGTCGCTAATGACATTAGCAACATATACTTCTAATTTAATTGAAAGTTCAGGAATAAGCATCAAAGACATGTCAATAAGACCATCATGGGAAACATTAAAACCGTCATATGATATCAGCTATTCTAAACTGAGAAAAGAAGAAAATATAAATATTATGAATTCAATTGCAAAAACACGTATCTATGAAAAATATCAAATCATCTTCAGGTTTTTACAGACGGTTCCGTACTTGACAATGATAATGTTGGGGCGGCCTTTGTCATACCGGCACTGAAAAATGAAAAATGTTTCTACATCGGCAAAAAACTGTCAATTTTTACAGCCGAATTGACAGCCATCATGCTTGCTTTAGAATTCTTGGTGAACTTTCCAATAACAGTATTTAGAACTGTGATATTGGTGGATTCTAAATCGGTTTTATGTTCACTGAACTCCTTCAGGACCGATACTCGGCCTGACCTTATGTACGAAATTTATTATTTATTACATTGCTTGTTGGCTAAAGGCACAGTCGTTGAGTTCTGTTGGGTGCCTTCGCACTGTAACATAAATGGAAACGAAATGGCCGACAGAGCTGCTAAAAGAGGCGCAAAAGGTTTAGAGAAGACTGTAGACATGACACTTCCTTTGTCACTCCATGAAAATTACAGGCTGCTAGAAACAACAGCATGGAAAAATTTAGTAGATGTAGGGATGAAAAGATTAAAACACAAAATACAGCTGCAGTTCCGTTGGAAATTGTATCGAGAAAGTTGTCAAATGCACCATTATATCATTCTAGACTTGAAACTTCCCTTTTTTTCCGCCTAAAAATTAACGCTTTAAAAACAAAATTCTCCAAAAATGTATATTGCCTGTGTGGTGCACAAATCACAGTTAATCACATTTTATTCCATTGTAAAAGTCTCCGAGGTTTTCTACCTGATTCAGTCACAGCAAAGAATGGTTCGGAAGAAAACAGATGATTTATTATATGACACAAAGGTTTTACTACAATTGCTGAATCCCTAATTCACACTCCTATCAGGTCATTGCTGTAGGGTTTGTTTGTTCTGTTTTGTTTTGGGTTTGTTGTTTTCTGTGTGTGTGTTGTTGTTGTTTTTTTTGGGGGGTCATTTTTCTTTTTTTTTTGGAATGTATTTATTTATTTATTTTTTTTAAATTTTCCAATGTGGATTAGTGGTGAGGGACACATCCACCCACCCACGTTTCTGTATTTTGCATTTTATTTGTTACATGTATCTTTTAACATTTCCTCTTTACTGTTAATGCAGTGTTCACAGTTTTCATTACCTCACACATTTACAATCTCACACACTCACACACACACTCACAGACAGAATGCACTCACTCATGCACACTTTGGTCTAATATCACTTACGGTGAAAAGACGTAAAAACAAAGAACGAACGAACGAACGAACACACACACACACACACACACACACACACACACACACACACACACACACACACACACACACGTGAACAACATAGTAGTTACTTACTCTAAGAAAAAGCGAGAGGTGGTGTCAGTGGGACGGGAACGAGTGAGGCTGCGGAATGTAGGCAGCGCTTTGCTTCCATGCCAGCATCCCTCTTCTGCACTCATAGTCACACTCATGGGGATGCTACCGCCAAGGCTCTTTTGTTTTGCTTCCAGCGGCCATCACACAGTAGCATCTTCCAGGGAGCACATTCGTCCCTTAATGTCTTTAGAGTTATCGTGCGTACGCCTACATCTTATGTCAACTCAGTACAGGCGTCCAGGTGTTACTCCCGGATGGGTAGTTTAGCAAGTGAGGACAGCATTCCGCTGAATCTCATTGGCACCTTGGGGTGAATGTGTTTTCTTCTAACCGACCGTTGTGAGACACCCGAGAGGGGCTACCCACGCTGTGTGGATCAGATGAGTGGTCGTGCAGCCGTGTTTGGTCCGTCGCTGGGTATACCATCAAACTCTCTTTGGAACAGTTGTGTTGTCTGTTGGATTCATTAACCATCCAATTGAATACTGTAGGTAATTTGACCGTCCCACTTACTATTGTGTCCAGTTATTTGACCATTATCTTTGGTACGGTCTGTAACATAGCCATCCCATTTACTACTGTGTGTAACCTGACTGTCTAATTTCAAACTATCTGCAAACTGGTTATCCAATTAGATACTCCTGCGATAAAGCAGACCCATTTCACTGAGTCTGTAACTCGGCCATTTAATCTAACACCTCATATCATGTAGCCATTTCATGTACTACTGTCTGTATCGTGGCAAGCCTTTTTCATTTTGTCTGCTTCTTGCATCCATTTCACACCGTCTGTATTTTGGCCATTTAATTTTACCTTTCCATTTGATGCTTTCTGTAAGTTAGCCGTCACCTTCTGATACTGACACTTTGCCATTCATTCTCATACTGTCTGTAAGTTAGCCATCCTTTGCCATTCATTCTCATACTGTCTGTAAGTTAGCCATCCTTTGCCATTCATTCTCATACTGTCTGTAAGTTAGCCATCCTTTGCCATTCATTCTCATACTGTCTGTAAGTTAGCCATCCTTTGCCATTCATTCTCATACTGTCTGTAAGTTAGCCATCCTTTGCCATTCATTCTCATACTGTCTGTAAGTTAGCCATCCTTTGCCATTCCATTCTTATACTGTCTGTAAGTTAGCCATCCTTTGCCATTCCATTCTGATACTGTCTGTAAGTTAGCCATCCTTTTCACACTCTCGGTAACCTTTTCGTCCTTCTAACAGTGTCTTTGACTCGGCCATAACTTTTAGTACTACCTGCAACTGACCACTCTGGTTATCCTTCGCCGGACGGTGCCTTTGACTATACACGGAAGACGGTGTGGGTCCGTGTGGACCCATGGCTCGCAAAGAGGGAAAACTCTCCGCGGACATGGGTCCACATGGACCCACACCGTCTTCCGTGTATAGTCAAAAGCACCTTCGCCGGACGGTGCTTTTGACTATACACGGAAGACGGTGTGGGTCCATGTGGACCCATGTCCGCGGAGAGTTTTCCCTCTTTGCGAGCCATGGGTCCACACGGACCCACACCGTCATCAATGACTATATAAAATGTCACCTTTAATTACCTTTTGAACTTTTGACCTATATTTTCGAAATTTTAGGACAAGGAGAGAATTTGTGTGTTTGAGGCATATCTAAAATTGCATTGAAAAATATCTATAAATATACGAGATATTGGCATTTAAAGACCCTTCTGGGTCCACATGGACCCACACCGTCCGGCGAAGGTAATGTTGTATGTAAACTGGCTATCTCATCAATACTATCTTAACATTATCATCATATTTGATACAGTCTGTAAACTGGCCATTACATTTAACACGAACTTAACCCTTTTTGTCGTCCGATTACTATAGTCTGTGATCTGGTCATTCCATTTGATATTGTCTGTAAATTGTCCTTTCCTCTCTCTCTCTCTCTCTCTCTCTCTCTCTCCTCTCTCTCCTTTCTCCTCTCTCTCTCTCTCTCTCTCTCTCTCTCTCTCTCTCTCTCTCTCTACTCTTGGTTCTTGCGCTTTAATGGTGACTTACAGCCAGAAAAGTATTTATCGGTTGTAACGCGAAAATGGCATAGGGATTCATTAGCACGCTTTCGAACAAGGACCCTGGTCTATATGCTAGAAAAAGATGTTATGGTATTTTTAAAATTGAACCTAATTGTATATGTCCGATTTGTAAAAAAAATAATATAGAAGATGAATTTCACTTTTTCTTCAGTGTGAGATATATGAAAAGGTACGGGGAAAATGCAATGTCTTTAAATCAGTATTAGCAGAAGAACGTGACTTAGTCACTCTGTTACAGAGTGATAGTGAAAACAACTTAAAATCTACTGCTAAATTTATCGCAGAAGCAAATATTCTTCACAAAAGGAAGCTTTTCAATACTTAAGTAGAATTAATGTTCCTTCTTATAAGTCCTATTGTCCTCTCAACTGATTGACTAGCCTGTTGGTCGCTTGCTATTTATGATGTTTACTAATTTCTATTTGCTTTCTGATTCTCTTTAATTTTGATTTTTCTTAATTTTGTTCAAGCAGTGTTCCCCATGTCAAATAGCAGGTTTTGCTGATGACATTAAACTGTATTCATTGTCATTGTCATTGTCATTGTCTGTCCTCTCTCTGTCTCTCTCTGTCTCTCTGCTCTCTCTCTCTCTCTCTCTCTCTCTCTCTCTCTCTCACGCGCGCGCGCACGCACACACACCACACACACACACACACACACACACACACACACACACACACACACACACACACACACACACACAGCTGCTTACACCTGTGAATCCTGTATTTGGGGGTTTTGCAGCCACGGTGGCCACTCAAGGTCTGACCAGCGCGTTGGGCTAATGCGTAGGTCAGACATGTGCTAAATCGTAGCCACGAGATCCTCTTCTCAATTCTCTCATCTTAGTTATTATTTCGTTTCTCCATCAGCTTAAAATCATGTGGAGTGTGGTCTCAAAACTAGTGGATGTGGTGTAGCGTATATGGACTAGTCCGCACGCAGTGACGCCTCCTTGATGAAACTGAAACTGAAACTGTCCTTTCTATGTAATACTGTCTGTCACTTGGGTTCCCAATTACATCTGTAACTTGGCGATTTAAAATAGTCTTTCACTTTACCACCCCATTCTCATGCTGTATGACATTCTATCATTTCGCTCTAATACTGTATGACGCTTCACCACCCTGTTCTACAATTGTCTGATTTTTTTTT
>CM031599.1:101209658-101223305 GCA_018398815.1 Conus ventricosus
GGATATAGCACCAAAGAAGCTAATGCGCATATATACGAGCACAAACAACTGGTCAAGGCATTTTGCATTCTTGGACACACTTTGCAGCGAAGCCATCGACACAGATATCGGTTCTGGTCTTCTTTTGCCAATCAAATGCAAAGTATCTGATGCATACAACTGTACAGTATGTGCTTGAGTGGGTGAATGTGGAATAATAAATGCTTCTCAAAATGAGCCTTCAGTTAGACAGAATTATCTACTACTGCAAATATGAATACTTATCTCCCCCTATTTCTTCAATCTAAGATATATGAGCAAGCTTTGTTTATAATTGAATATATATATATATATATATATATATATATATATATATATAATATATATATATATATATATATATATATATATATATATATATATATGTATATATATATATATATATAGAGAGAGAGAGAGAGAGAGAGAGAGAGAGAGAGAGAGAGAGAGAGAGAGAGAGAACTCAGAACTCAGAAAGCTTTAATGTACATCGGCCTTGGGCCACAATACAAGGTACAAAGGGAAAGGAGGGGGAGGGGGGGAAGTGGGTAGGAACGGGGAGGAGTTAGCATATATGTGTTGCAAACAGCACCAAAAAGCATTGCAATAATAATTACCCAAAACTTCGTGTAAAAAGATGATACATTATTCAGATACGTTTAGAGTACACGAAATTACAATACAAATGAAGTCGGTCATTTCAAGGAAAACCAAGGTAGTGGTAATTGTCCGCAGTAATTTATCCACTAAAGAATTGACTTGATCCTTCTGTTTATGGCATGAAAAATGTACCTTGATACGCTATATCTGTGCGAAGCACTGGATACCTTAAGAAGCAAATTAAGGGGACAACTAGCGAATTCTTTGAGAAATTTACTCCTTAGGTCTTGATAGAGGAAGCACTGAAATAAAAAATGTTGTTCATTCTCTACTTGATCATGGCAAAATGGGCACGCTTTGTCCTTTTCTGTTTTACTATATCGATGCAAATTGTTATTCAGTGGAAGCAAATTAAACCTGGTTCGTGTAATGGCAACCCGGAAACAGTACGTATTCGTATCCAAAAGATATCTTTCCTTTTCAAAAACAGACTTAAAATTACTATAACATTCGTATCTCTCACGGTCTCGTATGGTGCCAGTCCATTCTTGAATGAACATATCAATAAGCCTTTGTTTAAACACATTTAGGAACATTTTAACGTCTCCAACACCTTGTTGTAACCAAACAAAATTAAAACCTGTTGAACACAAAATTTCTCTTACCTTTGAAACCCAGCACTGTTTTCCAGATCTGTCTAATTCCAACAGCATCAAATATGCTTTCTGAGGTAACCTTTCAGCTTTCATCTGTAAAAGTCTAAACCAGTATCGTAAACAAGTGACGTAGGAATTAATGTATAAAAGGATATCGACCCAAATCCCCGTAAACCATTTTGTTTGGCGTAATTCCTGGAACACCCAGAAATCTTTTGCATGCCAGCATGTGTACTTTTTTCTAAATGTTCCAATCTGTGTAATCCCCATATTTCGGCAGCATACATCAAGATTGGTTGAATCTTGATGTCAAAAACCTTGAAAAAAGTACTTACCGTCATTTCCCTGTATTTTGTAAAGATTCTGCTGAGTTGAACTACTGCCTTTTTAGCTTTAGTTGTTAAAGGTCCTGTAAACCCGGTTTTCGGAGGGGAAATCGCTTTGAAACGCGTTTGAAGCATTTTTGCAGGGCGTTTATTTGAAACAAACAGAAACTTTATTATGTTAACACAATTTTCAAGTCACGTTCGTGGAGGTGAAGTAAGCAGATGTCCACTTTAATCCGTAAAACATTTTTCAAGCGGCAGAATTTTCGCCTTCGTTGTCATTGCCGTGGTATCTCGCCTCGCGCGAGGTTTCGTCGGCCTCAAAAGTTATCGCTCTTTGTTGTGACGTCATGTACAGGGTGTTCGCGTTTTACGTGTTATGTTTCAAAATTCAACTCTCCTACCCCATCATACCGTCGAATATGGAGCCGTATCAAGACGAACCACTTCTATCGGCCGTGGGTGCAGCAGCAGAAGGGGTTGATGGTCGTCAGAATCGTCTGACTCGGAGGTCTGACGCGAGTTTGCTCCCAGTCCAGCTGTAGCAGACGACAGTGAAAGGTAAACAGGGAACTCTTGCCTTCGATACCAGCAGTATTTTAGGATTTTCACTGTACAAATGCTAATTGTTAACATTATGTTTCTTAGTCAGAATATACAAACGGTACATTACGACCTTGTGAGTAGGGGTTGCAGTTGTTTTTTGACCCGATGAACACCCAAACGGTGTGTTCATTTTATGGCGAAGTGTGCTTCCAAGTAGACATATGTAATGGATTTAGGATGATGCTGAGAGAGAGTTGCCAATACGCAGCTGATAATACTGTTGCTTGTGAAAGCACATTTCGGAACATATGTCATATCAAACTTGTCAAATAATGAATGAAATCCTGAACAGCTAATGGAATAGGTTGTTAAGAAACTAGAAAGTTAGACCATTGCCCTTACCAAAGAATGTAATACACTGTGCGTTCCTGGTGACATCTATTATTTGTTGAAATTAATCTTATTTGAAAATGGCACCACTTGACCTTCTCTCCACTGAATTAATGTACTCGGCCTTGATGATGTTGCAACACATTGTAGTGGTTGCTCTGGCAAAATATAACTGTTGCAATAGATAACATGAATACCTGACAAACAGTTTATTTGCTGTAGCATAGATTAACATGAATAAATACCTACTTCATAATTTAACTGTGCATCCATATGTATTTAATGCTGTTATTGTTAACATCTTTTTCTCAGATCTTGGTGCAGGTGTGGCCAGTGCAAAGAGTGGCCAGGACAGAAAGAGGAGGAGAGGATCTGCTGCCACTCCTATGAAAAGTGGCCAGCATGCTGGAAGAAGGCCAACAGTGCATCACGAGCCATGAAGGTGTTTTCAGCAATTGCCTGAGCCGGTAGGTGCAAAGTTTGGGTCATTTTTGTTGCTGAGTTGTAAATCTGTGCATCTCATATGCTGCAGTGTCTTCGTGCGGGAAAAAAAGAAAAATCCTGTTGTATTCGGTCATGAAGTTATAATTGTAAGAAAATTCTGTCTCTCTAAAACAGAGAACAAATCTTATTTCTTGAACCAATTTTTTATGTATTCATCCTTATGAAAAAATATTTGTTAGTGACTGTGCCCTCTGTGAAAATTTACGTGTTAAGTTTTGTTTTGTGAGTTGATAATGCTTTCTTGAAACTGCCCACTCACCTAGTTTACTGCTTAACATTCAATCAAGCAACTTGCCTGTGTTTGGAATTCATAAAAGAACCAAGCAGTGCAGGGGAAAGAAAGTTAAATGGAGGCAAGTTTATTCTTTTTGTACAAAAGCCAAACAGCTGAAAGAGAAATCTACTCATGCGATAGAATTGAACATTATTCTTGCATTTGTAAGGAATGATGCCGACATGATGAGGCTGAGTTTACATGTCAAAATTCTGCATGGTTATTATATCAAAACTACATACAATCTGTTGACTTCAAATATCCACCAGCCAGAAGGACATTCCATGAAAAGTATTAACACTTTTGATTCAACTTGCTTGCACACTTTTTACTGAATGGGATTATTAACCTTCAGATTTTTTCATCCTATATTGTTGCAGCAGGAATACTTAACATGTTTAAAATGAAAATAGACAACACGGGGAAGCATATTAGTACTCCTAGACAAATCTGAATACTGGAAGTTAGTCCGACTTAGTTGTCTCCTGCATATCCTCGCTATGCAATCAAAAACTGAATATCACACATTCTATAGAGCAGGCAAAAGGCTAATAAGCCTACACCAATATATGTGATATGAGTTAATTTCAGGATTTCAACAGTCACGCACTCAATCATACGTCAAAGTAGACATTGCAATTCCAGAAATGACTTGATTTGTGCAGTTTCTGTTATTTCAGGTATAGCATTGATGCAACCATAGTGCTTCTCAAACGAGTCGCAAGAAATCGGTGGAAAGAGGAATACGAACGCAGGAGACCTCACAAGTAAGTAGATGTTGTTGCCATGTTAACTGAACAAGGTTGCAGATCATCATTATTTTTTGTCTTGTATATTGGACAACTTTTAGCATGTTATTAAGTTTAGGCATAAAAAAAACTGTCAATTAACATTTAAAAAAAGAAGACATTGAAGTGGTAAGAAGAGATATAAGTTATTATCTTGATGCTAACTAATAGCTGACAGACTGATGTATTCTGTCTATGTAGCATCATTTTTTATGTCAAGATGCTTTGCCCGTGACAGAAACTGTGATATGATTTGTATTTCAGAACATACAGG
Source organism: Conus ventricosus (assembly GCA_018398815.1). Taxonomy (NCBI): domain Eukaryota; kingdom Metazoa; phylum Mollusca; class Gastropoda; order Neogastropoda; family Conidae; genus Conus; species Conus ventricosus. The sequence continues at coordinate 101,214,035 of CM031599.1, forward strand.
CATGTGGCATACTGCAATTTTGTGCGCTGGATCTGGCGGTCAACTCTTGGTAGGGGCAATCGGATTCCACTTCCAGCATGCCTTGTATCAGCAGTAAGGGCCAAGTACCCTTCAGAGAAATATGCTGGATTCAAGTATGCTGCCTAATGTCTTGGTAAGTGATAAATGTATGGCATGGCGCAATTTTATATACATGAAGCACAGTTTCTAAGACTGACACAGTAAACTCAGTTTACAATCACATTTATTCAAAAATGAAATAGACCACAGCATGCAGCATTACCAATAAAAAAAAAAGCAAGTAAATTGATAAACAAATACAACAAGTGCATGAAATAAAACCGCCACAACCCTACCACGGAAAGAGTTTGCCAATATGTGTGTAGGAACAGTGGGGATGACAACAATGAGTGCACAGAAGGGTTTAGAATATGCTGAAGTGGAAAAGGGGTTCCCCCACCCTACATTGGAGGGCACGGGGTGGGGATTGAAAGATTCATCATGGAAAAACTGTACAGCCACATTTGATAAAGGAACAGAGAGCTGTCGCCATGATTTTTTTAAGAGGGTGGAGGTGGGCAGAGGTGAGGTGGGAAAGAGCAATAAAAAGATTTAGAATAGGAAATAAAAGAAGGTAGATGAGGCTCTAGGTGTGACATAGGGGTTGGGAAAGGAAGGGGCAGAAATAAGGTAAAAGGTGGGAATGAGGGAAGATAGCAGGTAACAAAGAGTGAACAGTTGCAAGTCTCAGGGGGCATAAAGCTATTAAAAGGAAGAATGTAGCATTCAGAAAAGAAGAAAAAAACAAGCAGTATTCACATAGAAAGATTGCCATTAGACCCGACAGATTGACAGCCATCCTTGAGGCAGACAAGACTTGGCCATGCTAAAAATGTTGGCCATCCTGCATAATTTCTTGATCTCAGAAATTGGGGGAGGTGGGGGGGGGTGAAAGTTCAGAAGAAATAAGAATCTCCTGGGGGGAGGGAAGAGACCACACTGAATGGCAGCAAGGGTCCACTCTGCACAATGTGTACATTTTCACAAGCAGGTATCCATATTACATGGAGGGATAGATGGTGGACAAATACAATCAAATGTGTGGTCTATGTGAAGGAAATGCTTCTTATGCTGTTTACATGTGAAATGGCTATGATCAGTTACAGTGCATTGGTGGCACAAGAAAAAGGTGTAAGTAAGAAAATCATAAATAAGAGACATAATATAGTCATGCTTAGGGATGCTAACCGCTCCCTTTGCGAGTCAGGGAAAAAAAAGGAAACAGAAAATACAATCATTTTAATGCACACAATGTACACATACATATGTCGCCAAAGCAAGAAACACACGACAGCAATTTTTTAACATAAAAAGTAAGCAAAAATGGAAAAGATATGATTTGACAGTGGTTTGCAGACATGAGAACCACTGAATTGAACACTGAAATGATACAAGGACAGCATGTTTGAAAACATTTTTGTGTGTGACAGTGGATTGTCACTGGGACTGAGGTGGACTCTGTTGTCCAGTAGTTGCCCAATTCATGCGTGCACCGGTGTTGTGCAACAACTGTCGCTTTGTCCACTTGAGGAGCTGTGTGGCTCAAGGGTGGTGGGACAGCGCAGTTGTACTCTTGCTGTGCCTGCTTTGCTCTTTTGTAGCTAGGGTAGGTGAGTCTTAGCAGAGTCACAGCTTCAAACAAATCAGTGATGTAGTCTGCAACACAAAACAGATGTCACATTATGCCTTTTCTGAGATGAAGTTGTGCTACTGGCAACTTGCCCAATTTAATGAAAACATGAATCAAAGAGTTGAAACTATAACAACAAAACTCAAGTAAAATGTTTGACCTCTTGAACAGTTACAATTAGAAAATGTTTGTCAGACTCAGCATAGCCCAGGTAATGTGTTAACAATTCAACATTTTGAAACAACCAAGTAACAGTTGCAATAAAAAAAAGAAGAAAAATGTCAATATTTGAACAGTCTCATACTTCTACTTTGCTTCTCCTTGACTGGTATGGGGACTGCAGCACCCTTTGCTGATTTTGGTCTGGCAATCTTCCACTGGAGGTCACCATCATCAGTCACAGCCTGTTTGCGGCCAGCATTCGCATTGAAATGCATTGCAGCAAGCAGCAGCCTGTCCACAAGAAATAATATGTAGTTACTGGAAATGCACAGAACAGACTATATTAGTTATTTGTCCATATTCAACAGAATGAAATCGAGACCACTTGTATTATGGCAAACTTGTACATGTTCTATTAGTAAATTGTATGGAAACTCCCCCCCCCCCCCCCCACACACACACACCTTGTTATGGATCCCCCCTTCCTCGTTATGGATCCTCCCTCCCTTTTTATCCACCACCCCACCCCCTTTTTAAATGGACCACCCCCTCCCCTCCCATTTACTTGTATCATAACGAAGGCTATTCAGCTTAGCGCAGATTTCTCTGGAATAAACTGTACTGCAATTGCACACTTAACTTTGATCAAACAGGAAACTTATGAACATACTTGCTTTCCATGACACTGTAAGTGAAGTGTAAAGCTTTGGGGCAAAGTGGCAGACAACAGCATGGTAGGACTCTAGGCTTGCTGTCTGAACATCAGGTGACAACATCCTATGTCTCTGAGGAGGAACCTGCTGCAGATGATGCCTTTCAGTATCCGATGTTGACGTGTGTCTGACATAACAGAAGAAATCAGTGTTGGTAAACGAAAATATCAGTAATTAACTGATTAAAGCCATCAGAAATATGAGTGATGAATATGGGACAGGCATTGTGCAGTATTTTACCAGTTTTAATCTAATGTGCTTTATGGCAGTTCTTTGATCATGAAAATTGAGATAATGCGTGAAAAAATTCATACCTTAGCTTCTTGGTACGTGTTTTAGTTTTGAAATTATTTTACATTTTCTCGGTTTTCACAGAAATTAAGCCGTTCAATTTGAAAATAATGCAGATCCTGTAACAAAATATCAGATTGCACTTTTTTCACGATCAAATGATGTAATGTCTGTTCTATGTTCATAAGGTGAGCATGGCACCCACTGTAATGTGCCGTCTTAGATGTTTTCTCTAGAAAGGAAGCACAATGTGTTATTGTTTTCTCTAGAAAGGAAGCACAATGTGTTATTGTTTTCTCTAGAAAGGAAGCACAATGTGTTATTGTTTTCTCTAGAAAGGAAGTACAATGTGTTATTGTTTTCTCTAGAAAGAAGCACAATGTGTTATTGTTTTCTCTAGAAAGGAAGCACAATGTGTTATTGTTTTCTCTAGAAGGAAGTACAATGTGTTATTGTTTTCTCTAGAAGTTAAGTACAGTGTGTTACCTGGTCTGATCCAGGCTCAAGGTTCCAGAGGGCCATGCAGACAACTAGGGAAAGTCCCCCCATGTCCTTCATGGATGTCTGCAATGTGGTTGACCATCGACAGCCATTGTCCTCACTCTTGTTGTCGGTTTGGGCCTTCAGGAGTTGATGTGGAGCACCAGTACATGTGCCTCTTTATGCCTTTACACCACAGGCTAAGGGAAGCATTTCGTTTGGACTTGCCTGCAGTGTCAAGTTTCTTCCCAACACCTGAAACATGTGTGATGAAAAAAATTATACAGAATTTTTCAGCAGTTTCCATTACAGTTGGGGGTCTATATGTTCTCTCCGCACTGATTCAGCCTTAGCACCTTCACCCACAACTTTGAAAGGCATGTTTTAAACAGAAAAAAAACAAAACATCACTACACCAAAACAGTTAAGTGCTTTAAAGTGGGCATGCAGATGTCTTATTCACCAAGAAAATCTTGCTGACACTCCATAGATCAAGAGATTTCCGCTGTGGAAAATTAGGTTGTAAACCAAAGCTTGTTGGTAAGGCTTGCTAGCAAATACAATAGACATGGAAACATATACAGCTTGGTCTTTGAATTAATATTATCAGGTGGTTTTGTCATGGTTGCATGCATGCAGTCCGTAGAGTATCTTTTTTCTTGAAGTGTGTCACATGCCTGTCCTCTTCATGACAGTGCTTTCTTTCCTCCTTTTTTTTTTCTTTTCCTATCATTTTTATCCTTCCTGCCCCCACCCCCATCCTCCATTTCTATTGTAACTTGCTTGCTTTACTATTTCTATCTTGCTCTCCCTCTCTTTTGTTTCAAATGGACCCGCACCTGCTATGCAGAATCCTAATGTTTCATTACTGAAAAACACTTGCTTGCCTATTTTAATGATTGGGTGTTGAAATACAAAATGTCGTTGTTTGCATTTGTGCTGATGTACTGTTGTCAGCTAATAAACTGTGCTACACCTTGAAAATGTATTATGCAAGAAAGCGTGTGCCTGTGGTGGGTTTGATGTTACATTACCTTTTGCCATATGCCAGACATCAAAGCGATGGGTAATTGGTTGTTGACTTGAACCACTCGTATGGTGGTCCCTCATATCTTTTTTAATACTGGCATGTCTGTCAGTGATGAGGTGGCTGACAGACACACTGTCCTTAATTTTGTCCAGGAGATTTCTTCAGCCCTTCCAGCTCCATCGCATGGGAGTTTCTGACTTGATTGCTCTGAAAAGAGAGTTAAAAGCATGCTGTTATCCAGATGTATTAGCTGTAGTAGCAAGTTCACGTGGACCTTTGCGATGTAAGAACAGGATTAAAAATGTGCAGCCACAGTTAGAATCAATCCACTTGAAAAAAAATAATGGACACTGTGCCTTAGTGGCTACATTTGCTATGATGAAGTGATTATAACTGACATGCATTGAATTGGTTGACAGCCTGTCATACTTTTTCTCCAAGACACATCATACATACACTTTAACAAGTGGAATTTTAAAAAAATTCCAATGTTAAATAGTTGACTGCTTTGTGATAAAATCTGATCTGTGGAGTAAAACAAAGACAACCAGGTTTGACCAGTGGCATCTGCTGGAATAGGGTTGTGAAACCCATGTAAATGTGTAACCACATTCACATTCACTGGTGTATTCAACACTTGTGCCACATTCTTCCTGCTTCACTACCTGGCATGGCTTGGCACACACTCTGCAGACACTCAGGAGCAGTTCCAGCTGGCCTTCACAGACAATGTACTTTCTCTCTGCAAAGGGATCAGTCTGTGCAGGTCCTCTGTGTGCGCCAGCAACCACACACACACACACCACACACACACACACACACACACACACCACACACACACACACACACACGCACGCACACACACACACACACACATTAGTTTATCAGTGTTAATGGTGATAACTATACTGATTGGCTTCATAGTGGAAACTTTAGGGTCAGTTTACAAGCCTTTAAACCAAAAATCAAATGCAAATAAAGTTACCGTTTTTGCTTTGTGGTATTTTGCCAGTCAGGATCTTCATCTTCCTGGATGGAATCAGAGTCTATTTCATCACCATCTCTCAGGATTGGGCTGCAACAAATAAAATAAAATCAAAGCTCAATCATAAAATGACTTATGATCTCAGAATGAGAAATGGCAGTCACATCTATGATATCAGACAAGAGCACAATGAAAATAATGAAATGAACACGCCACTCCAAGCAGAGACTACAGTTTATGAGTAACTCTTTGTAGTAAAGCATGATAACCATAATATTGCTGAAACCTGATTTTGATGGTAGAAGTCACCTGGTAATATAACACAGGCACATTACCACACGCACTAACATGTGTGCATACACTCTGTACAAATTTGAAAAATAAAATACCTACACACCTCAACCATAATCAAATGCATGTATTCACAATGCAAGCACAAGGCAAATGCCTGTGTGCCGATGCTTGTAGTCACACTTTCCAAATTCTGACCGAAAACTCCCATAACATGCTTGGAGTTCAAAAGCAGTTTAATTTTTTTTGTGACTTGAGATAGATGCATCTGCACAGTGTATAAAACTTGTATGTCATATAATTTGCTCTAGCTGAGAACATTTTGTATTAATGCAACCACATTAATTGTAAAGTTTCAAATTCACATTTGTTTATTGTGCTTTAAGGTGTTAACAGGGATAAATGTCATATCAACAGCATTCATGGTATGCTCTATCATTATCGCTAGCTTTGCTGATCTGTGCTGTCATTATCACTGAACAATATCTCACCCAATTGGATCTGTTTTGGCATTCAGTGGAAGTGTGCAACTTCTCTGGAGTCTGCGATGACTTGCTGACATGAAGCTGGAGTGTGGTCTGTGTTTCTCCAGTCATGGTCTTCACAACATTTGTTTGCTGTTTAGTTGACTTCACACTCTGCAACAGTTTACACTTTTGTATATTCCAAAATGTAAGGCCCTACAAGTGACTTTGCTAAACATTCATTCAAAGTGAAGCCGATTCTGAGTTGAAATTGGTTATTTCATTTACTATGAACACACACACACACACACACACACATGCACAAGTGTGTGTGTGTGTGTTTTTCTAACCCCCCCCCCCCCTCCCCGCCCCCTTTTCCGCACTTTCAAAATGTTCAAAATGCGATATGAATTGACTAAAAACATTACAGCCCTGGTATGACCCAAGGTGGCTGGGTAGGGTATAAGCAGTACGAATTAAATAGTGTGGTGTGTATGTGTATTCATATATATATAAATATACATATATCTATATTATACACACATACACACACACACACACACACACACACACACACACACACACACACAACACACACACACACACGCATATACACATATACATACTTGCATTTATTAAAACATGCTAAATAAATAGCAGAGGGAAAGCAAACGAAGGCTAATAATCAACCACCACACATATTAAGTATAAAGAGCCATTGTTCCTCTACTGAGGCATACACACACTCCTTTTCACATAGCTTGAACCACCACATTCACCCAAACCCTCCCACATATAATGCATGACAGCCTCTGCACTACATCATTTGTCAACCTTGCATGATAAGGAGATGGATAAAATGAGGACAGTGAGATATGTTCAAGGGTAGTTGGACCAGCGTACTCAAGTTTTATGCAGGTTAAATTAATCACACGCCAGTCTCATCAAAACTATTGTGAAGCACTACCATGACCGCTACCATCATCACCAATATAAGAACTTAATTTATAACGCACTCTCACTCCACACACAGAAAAGAAGAACAGCATGAAGAGCAAAATGAAAAAGTCAGTGACATACTGGGTGTACTACAGCTTGGACACCGACATGTCGTGTGTCTTCATCTGTCGATTCATTTTCTTCTTCAGGTGCACTCCCTTCATTCCAACTAGCACTTGCTTCATGCTCAGCTGTGACAGTCTCTGATTCAGCTGAACCAACAATGGCACTTTCTGCTGGCTGGAACAGAATGTGGCAGTGGTCATGGTAGATAGAGACTGAGGGTCCACTATCATGATCAATGTGTATACATAAAAATTTTGTGGTGATGGAATCAGACATTGAGGATAGAAATCCCAGCTTGCACCCAAGCTTCTTTATCTCTATATACCAGTTGCTGGGATGTTATCACCATCAAGGATTCCTCAAGCATTCTGCTTTCCTCACATAGTTTAGCACTTTGGAAATTAACTGACAGCTCCAGTACAATAACTTGACATTTCACTCAAAACTTATGTATGGAGGGAATTGTTTGAGATGACCCTTCCTACCACATTCAATGTTCTGTTGATGATTTGGTTGAGAATGAGTGTCTATTCAGTCCATGGTAACATGGGTTTGGGATAAGACTTAATCTTGTGGTTCATATAAATCAAAATAAATGAGTAGCTGTATGGTATGGTCTCCTGCTAAAAACAGCGATAGAAATTAACTTCCAAGGTGTCAACCCTGATATGGCCCATAGCTTAGGAGGGGGGGGGGGGGGGCTATAAGCCACATGACTGATTGATTGAAATTAAAATATTTATGCACAATATACTTTCTATCCTGGTCTGTGTTGTAATTTTTTCTTTTTGTGTATGATTTGTTGCAAATTAATCTCTCAATCAGAAACTAAAAAAAAAACGAACATTAAAACTTCTGAGGACGAGTAGTAATATAGTGGTAAAGTTTAGAAACCTTGTAACAGCCAAGTTCAAGCACTGCAGTATGTTTTTTTCATCCCAAGTGTAATATTTAGAATGGTGAACAGGCCTTTTAAGGCCTCTAACACCTACAAGTTCAAGTTCAAGTATTCCTACTTCTAGCATTCACACATCTGGCAATACTTGTAGTCAACACTCAGGCGTTCATCGTAATGCACATCATTTGTTACTGTAGGCCAACTCACCTCCAGCCTTCTCCGTTTGTTTACCAGCGGTGCACGTCTGGCAGCTGCAGCCTTGTCGCTTGTTAGCTCGGGAGCGAACATCGGAATGCCGTGGTTTCCTCTGAGCCTTGACCTCAGCGTGAAATCGCCTGGCAAAAAGTGCTTTGAGCAGACAACATCGTGGCTTTTCGGCATCCACAACTTGCCATGCTCACCCACTCTGTTTATTCTACACGCCCATTCTTTCTTTCGGCGTTGATCCTTCGGAAACTTGTGAAATGAAAGACGCGATTCAGATGTTGCTGTCTCCGAACATCCCGGTGCAGCACATACTCTCGGCATTTTGTAGTGGCTTATGAACACGACGTACTGGTCGGTCAAGTTTCTAGCCAGCTTTGTTTCGTTTTCCACCTGCATGGGCGTCCTGTACATGACGTCACAGCGCTGACGTCACCAGCGGGCTATTCGAACGAGATTTCGTGGGAGCAGACGAAATATGCGCGGATCGAGTGTGCTTTTTTTCTTAAATGTGACTAAATCTGCGTGAGTATGCGTGATATCATGCATTATAATGTTTTTATATATTATTTTGATTCACATTTTACAGCGGTTTTGCTATACTGTGCAAACTTAAAACCGGGTTTACAGGACCTTTAAATGAAGGGTACCCTGTTTTGCACTGATCATGGTGGTAAAATTAAACCCTAGATAGCAATAATTATTCACAACTTCCAGTCTGTTACTGTCGTAAAACCATTGAGAGAGAGAGAGAGAGAGAGAGAGAGAGAGAGAGAATGCTGAACAAATACGTACTGGGGAAAACAAGTGCAGGTTAACAATTCTTCAGTCGTTATAGTAATGACTTGGCAAAGATTTGAACTTTTAAAAAAAAATTTGAAGATGAAGAAAATAGGGGTAATATATTATAAATATGAGAAGCCCTTCACTAGCTGCCCGAGGGAATCATCGTAATCTCTCCTGAAAGCACATTTATTTGTATTGCCTGCTCCTAGGCC
>CM031599.1:101225905-101230905 GCA_018398815.1 Conus ventricosus
CATATTTGTGTCATTGTTGGAATACCATGCCATATTTGTGTCAATGCGCGCGCTTGTTGTGGAACGATACAAGGAAAACGACACGTCAGGTCTTTCCTAAATTGAATTTTGGTTTGAGTATTTGATAGGATGGGAAACCAGAAATGGGGTAGGGCTAGAAAGAGAAAGGTGAGGAGAGGGTCTTTGTTTGTATGAGGTAAGAACTGTTTGCAGATAGCCCCCAATTCGATGTGACTCAACATCACTCTTATACTTCAATTTGAGTGTTTTGAGGTGGAACCCATACCCCGACCTTTGTTCCATTCTAACATTGTGTGAGTGCAGTGTCATTATGATTCCGTCATCTCATTCTGTTTTTGTCTGATCACAATCCCATTCTAATACTTGTTGACTCTGCCATCCCTTTCTGACGTTGTTGACCCTGCCATCCCATTCTGACGTTGTTGACTCTGCCACCCCATTCTGACGTTGTTGACTCTGCCACCCCATTCTGACTCTGTTGACCCTGCCATCCCATTCTGACATTGTTGACTCTGCCATCCCATTCTGACATTGTTGACTCTGCCATCCCATTCTGACATTGTTGACGTTGCCATCCCATTCTGACATTGTTGACTCTGCCATCCCATTCTGACATTGTTGACATTGCTATCCCTTTTTTCGCTGGCAGTGTTATCCTATTCTGGGTCTACTATGCTATTTAAATATAATCTGACTTCACCCCCCCCCCCCCCCCACCCCGTGGACTCTCTTAGTCTACTATGCTATTCACGTATCATCTGCCCTGTGGACCCTCTTAGCCTACTATGCTATTCACATATCATCTGCTTTCACACACACACACCCTGTGGACTCTCTTAGCCTACTATGCTATTCACATATCATCTGCTTTCACCCCCCTATGGACCCTCTTAGTCTACTATGCTATTCACATATCTGACTTCAACCCCCTGACTTCAACCTCTTTGACACCGCCATCCTATTCTGGTTATGTCTCACCGTCACCCAGTTCTGATATTGTGTGGCACTGTCACCTCTCACCGTCACCCAGTTCTAATATTGTGTGGCACTGTCACCTCTCACCGTCACCCAGTTCTGATATTGTGTGGCACTGTCACCTCTCACCGTCACCCAGTTCTGATATTGTGTGGCACTGTCACCTCTCACCGTCACCCAGTTCTGATATTGTGTGGCACTGTCACCTCTCACCGTCACCCAGTTCTGATATTGTGTGGCACTGTCACCTCTCACCGTCACCCAGTTCTGATATTGTGTGGCACTGTCACCTCTCACCGTCACCCAGTTCTGATATTGTGTGGCACTGTCACCTCTCACCGTCACCCAGTTCTGATATTGTGTGGCACTGTCACCTCGCTCTGATTCTGTCTGATACTGTGATCCCATTTTGACACAGCCTCCACACTCTTATCAAAATGATTCTGATTCTGTTTGCCATTGCTATTCCATTCGTATTCTGCCTGGCGCTGTCATCACATTCGGATACTGTCTGATACTGTCAGCTTATACTTATATTGCCTGACACTGTTATCCCATTCTGATACTGCAATACTGTCACCCCATTCTGATGATACCGGACAGTGCCATCACAGATTGACAGCGCTTGACACTGTCGTCCCATTCCAATACCGCCTTTCAGAGTAATCCCATTCTGATGATACTGGACAGTGTCATCACATTTGAATAACGTTTGACATTGTCTTCCCATTCCAATACCATCTCTCAGTGTCGTCCCATTCCAATACCATCTCTCAGTGTCGTCCCATTCCAATACCATCTCTCAGTGTCGTCCCATTCCAATACCCTCTCTCAGTGTCGTCCCATTCCAATACCCTCTCTCAGTGTCGTCCCATTCCAATACCCTCTCTCAGTGTCGTCCCATTCCAATACCCTCTCTCAGTGTCGTCCCATTCCAATACCCTCTCTCAGTGTCGTCCCATTCCAATACCATCTCTCAGTGTCGTCCCATTCCAATACCCTCTCTCAGTGTCGTCCCATTCCAATACCCTCTCTCAGTGTCGTCCCATTCCAATACCCTCTCTCAGTGTCGTCCCATTCCAATACCATCTCTCAGTGTCGTCCCATTCCAATACCATCTCTCAGTGTCGTCCCATTCCAATACCCTCTCTCAGTGTCGTCCCATTCCAATACCCTCTCTCAGTGTCGTCCCATTCCAACACCCTCTCTCAGTGTCGTCCCATTCCAATACCATCTCTCAGTGTCGTCCCATTCCAATACCCTCTCTGAGTGTCGTTCCATTCCAATACCCTCTCAGTGTCGTCCCATTCGAATACCCTCTCTCAGTGTTGTCCCATTCTCATAGTGCCAAACATTGTCATCCCATTCCAAAACCCTCTCTCAGTGTCACCCCATTCCAATACCCTCTCTCAGTGTCGTCCCATTCTCATAGTGCCAAACATTGTCATCCCTTTGAGATACTGTCCGATTCTGTCACCTCTTTCTAATACTTTCTGACACTGAGAGCAGGGTGAGGGAGGGGGGGGGGGGTAGAAGAAAATTGAATGAGCTGCTGACAGCTGAGCCACTCCTATATCTCTCTCACCAGAGAAATTTATTGTGTCTGCCATTCGACTGTAAGTCATGGTCACCTCCGCAAGCCCGTCTGTAGCGAACTGAGAAGAAGAGAGCAGCTGATGTCAGGAAAGTGCATGTAACTGAACAAAAACTCATTCCCTCTTTCTCCTTTCTTCCACGACAAACACGTACAAAGGCTTTATTCCCACGCACTCATTATTAGGCGGTGTGTGTGTGTGGGGGGGGGGGGGGGTAACTTTCAAGTCACTTATCTTGGATGTCTATTTGCCTTTTGCTCGTCAAAAACGTCACAGACGTCTTCCAAATGTGCACCAACAGAAATGTTCACCATACATTCAGATGATTTTGCATAGCATAGACAATGCATTGTTGTGCTTGATGCAGGCATTTCTGGTTTCCCCCGATCAGCTCCCATTTTTCATCATTTTCCAATAACGTAACAGGTATGATGAATTCATGGAATTTGCGATTGTTGAAACGAGAAAAAAAAATTCACTGGCTCCTCACACCTTCATTAGCTTCATTCAGAATAAAAGATCTCTGCATGTTGTCTTCCTTCGCTATGTTTAGGAAGAGAGGGGGTTAGTTACCGCCAAGGACATAGACAAACAAAGTACAGGACGAAACACAATGCATTTCGACCTCTTGGGTCTTCTTCAGGCAAAAACAAATAGTATTTAGGACAGTGAAAACGAAGAACGAGAAACTACTTATCTTCTTATCTTTAGCGCTAGATTTCTAAATTTTGCTTCATTTTCCGCCCTCAGTCACTCCGGTTTGAAACTTTCTTAGCTAGAGTTGCCAAGCTATCTTACATATGCACTTTGTGAAATATTGATCATTATCTCCACCTCTTCTTGGTAGATATCACAAAAATGTTTGATTTTTTATGGAGTGTAACGCAGTGTTTGTTACATAATTTGCATAATGATATTATACAGTATTATTTCAAGTTAATACAGAACGCAGTTTCTGTTTCAGATTCAGTTTTATCAAGGAAACGTCACTGCGTCCGGACTAATCCATATACGCTACACCATATCCGCTAATTTTTGAGACCTCACTGCGTATGATTTAAAGCTGATGGATAAATGAAGTAATTACTTAGATGAGATAATTTAACATTCTGCGAAGTTGAGTTGTTCACATATGTAAGTCAGTAATCCAAATGAGGTTCTCCTGCTGGCTGCAAATGCAAACGAATAAAAACTGGACGCTGCGGACTTTTTACAAACGTCTTTATGAGAGACATTGCGAGGGTGGCATAGTTCTCTCTCTCTCTCTTCTCTCTCTCTCTCTCTCTCTCTCTCTCTCTCTCTCTCTCTCTCTCTCTCTCTCTCTCTCTCTCTCTCTCTCTCTGAGTGTGTGTATGTCTGAGGAGGGAATGCGAAGATGAAGCGGCGAGGTAGAAGATAGAAGTCAGTTCAGCTGGAAGACGTGATGAAAAGAGTTAGACTGAACGTGGAGTTTGTTTCGTCTACCGTCTGTTTGCCTTGCCTCCTCCTTTGAAACGATTTCTACAGTCTCTGTCTCGTGGTTTCCCTGCTCACCTACAAAACGATTTATACAGTCTCTGTCTCGTGGTTTCCCTGCTCACCTACAAAACGATTTCTACAGTCTCTGTCTCGTAGTTTCCCTGCTCACCTACAAAACGATTTCTACAGTCTCTGTCTCGTGGTTTCCCTGCTCACCTACAAAACGATTTCTACAGTCTCTGTCTCGTGGTTTCCCTGCTCACCTACAAAACGATTTCTACAGTCTCTGTCTCGTGGTTTCCCTGCTCACCTATAAAACGATTTCTACAGTCTCTGTCTCGTGGTTTCCCTGCTCACCTACAAAACGATTTCTACAGTCTCTGTCTCGTGGTTTCCCTGCTCACCTACAAAACGATTTCTACAGTCTCTGTCTCGTGGTTTCCCTGCTCTTTTACAAAAGGCGGAAGAAAGTGATTGTGGTGGTGCTTCCAGACTGATAGGAGAAGGCTACTGTGACGCGGAGAAATAATGTGAAGGACACTGTGGCATATCCACGTAGTTACGTTGGCGTGGTTAGCCGTATGTACACACACACACACACACACACACACACACACACACACACACACACACACACACACACATACACACACACACACGCTTACTTGCACACACACACACACACACACACACACACACACACACACACGTGCACATATATGCGCACGCACGCACGCACGCGAGCACACACACACACCACACACACACACACACACACACACACACACACACACACACACGGACGAGCCTGGTAGACCTAAAGCGTACCCTATGGGGGATAAATATGCGTAGCTCTCCTTTATCCTAATTTGACAAACTATGCGAAAAGAAATTCACCCTCCACGGCTGCGACCATTGTGAGTTCCTGTCAAAAACATCAGTAACGGCAAA
>CM031599.1:101233405-101243472 GCA_018398815.1 Conus ventricosus
ATCTTTCGTTATTTTTGTATAAGGCATTTAAAATTAGAGAAATGGCTACCTCTTAAAAGTTACAAATGATTTGTCTTAATTTGGTATACTTTGTTGCTTGTCGCATACATTTGTTTCCAATGTACTATTTCCATACCCCTTCATAAGGGGCCTAGGCCTATGTGAATAAATCATCCGAATCCGAATCCGAATCTCTCTCTCTCTCTCTCTCTCTCTCTCTCTCTCTCTCTCTCTCTCTCTCTCTCTCTCTCTTTTTTTTTTTTCTCTCTCTCTCTCATCCCATAGCCATACATTATTTGTTCCAAGGAAACCCATATCTTTCAACTGGCATGCACAGTTTTGTTTTTCATCCCCACCCCCTCCTTTTGTCTTAAAAATACTGATGGTTTTCAGAGTCTGAAGGGTGTCACCATGGTAACGACACCAACAGCATCAGGCACCGCACTGTCTCTTGGTTAGTTCTGTAGAAAACACATCAACCCTGCGGCGCCTGAAGGGGACGTCACCTCTTTTCGAATGTCAGACGATGTCCGCAGGAGATAAGGGGAGAATCAGAGGCTATCACCTTGTTTGTGTTGATAACGAGATGGACAGTGGGCATGGATGAAGGTTGAAGATGATGGACAATGGGCATGGATGAAGGTTGAAGGTGATGGACTATAGGCATGGCTGAAGGTTGAAGGCAGTGGTGGGATGGACAATGGGCATGGATGAAGGTTGAAGGTGATGGCCAATGGACATGGCTGAAGGTTGAAGGCAGTGGTGGGATGGACAATGGGCATGGCTGAAGGTTGAAGTGATGGACAAGGACATGGCTGAAGGTGAAGGCAGTGTGATACAATGGGCATGGATGAAGGTTGAAGGTGATGGCCATGGACAATGGCATGGAGTGAAGGCATTGAATGTGATGGACAATGGGCATGGCTGAAGGTTGAATGTGATGGACAATGGACATGGCTGAAGGTGAAGGGATGTACAATGGCATGGCTGAAGGTGAAGGCAGGGTGGATGACAATGGGCATGGCTGAAGTGTGTGGAAAGGCATGGCTGAAGTGAATGTGATGACAATGGCATGGCTGAAGGTTGAGTGTGGATGGACTGGTGAAGGCTGAGAGGATGCATGGGCTGGGAGTTGAAGGCAGTGGTGAGGACATGGCAGCTGAAGTGGTGGTGGACATGGCTGGTGAAGGTGAAGCAGTGTGGTGACAATGGGATGGCTGAGTTGAGTGGGGTGGACAATGGGCATGGCTGAAGGTTGAAGGCAGTGGTGGGATGGACAATGGGCATGGCTGAAGGTTGAGTGGGGTGGCCAATGGGCATGGCTGAAGGTTGAAGGCAGTGGTGGGATGGACAATGGGCATGGTTGAAGGTTGAGTGGGGTGGACAATGGGCATGGCTGAAGGTTGAAGGCAGTGGTGGGATGGACAATGGGCATGGCTGAAGGTTGAAGGCAGGATGTACAATGGGCATGGCTGAAGGTTGAAGGCAGTGGTGGGATGGACAATGGGCATGGGTATGGTACTCCACACCACTCCTTCTTCCCTCTGACCCGTCACTCTTCACTTCACTGGGTTAGTCTGTCCTGGGATCATTTCATTGGAAAGTCTGTTCAGGCCTAGTCTGTCCTGGGATCATTTAATTGGAAACTGTTCAGGCCTAGTCTGTCCTGGGATCATTTCATTGGAAACTGTTCAGGCCTAGTCTGTCCTGGGATCATTTCATCAGAAACTCTGTTCAGGCCTAGTCTGTCCTGGGGTCATCTGGAGCCGTAGTTACATGTCGTCGGTAAACTTATTTCTACAACGAGATGACCTCCTGGGTACAAACCGTGTGGGTTCAGCGCAATCTGCTTTCGTCTCTATATTCTCTGGGTTTTGTCTCGGTTTCTACCTACGAAGTGTCCAGAAATCAAAGGGTGAAGGTCAGATAAAAAGAGGGATTCCCTCCTTCTGCGTATGTCTAGAATAACCCTCAACCTTCTGCGCATGCCCGCAAACACGCTGACACAGACACACACAAAGACTGAAAAAGCAGCTGAACTAAAACAACTTTGATAAAACTATTGAAAGGCCATAAACATGATAAAGTCACGCTCACACACACACACACACACACACACACACACACACACACACACATACATACACTAACACAAAGTAACAGTGACACACAAAGGCACGAAGACTGATTTAGCCTACACACACACATACACCAAGAGCTAAGCCAGCTATAGTAGCAGACGAACTTGGGAGCTACAGACACACTTGTAGAGCAGGGGGCCGAGTTCCGTGTCTCAGTCTGTGCAAATCAAATTCAGTGTTTTCTCGGAGAGTGTCTGTCAGCTGGAAGATGTTGTGACGACGAAACCTTAACTTTGCGTGAAGTTCGTGATCATTGAACGTGTCCAATGGCTTTGTTTTGATCTAACCCACGGTGAACTCATGCCCTGTCCTCGTTGTACGTTACCCACCCTCACCCACTGCTAAACACGAGGTTAAAGGTTACTCTCGAAATATGGATCCCCAAGTAACGGCCCTTCGAGCTTACAACGAGGTACGGAGGTCACTCCCCCGTCACCCACGGTATGTATGTACGGCCCTTGATTGGAAACTCTGTTCAGGCCTAGTCTGTCCTAGGGTCATTTCATTGGAAACTCTGTTCAGGCCTAGTCTGTGCTGGGATCATTTCATTGGAAACTCTGTTCAGGCCTAGTCTGTGCTGGGATCATTTCATTGGAAACTCTGTTCAGGCCTAGTCTGTGCTGGGATCATTTCATTGGAAACTCTGTTCAGGCCTAGTCTGTGCTGGGATCATTTCATTGGAAACTCTGTTCAGGCCTAGTCTGTGCTGGGATCATTTCATTGGAAACTCTGTTCAGGCCTAGTCTGTGCTGGGATCATTTCATTGGAAACTCTGTTCAGGCCTAGTCTGTGCTGGGATCATTTCATTGGAAAGTCTGTTCAGGCCTAGTCTGTCCTGGGGTCCTGGGGTCATCTGATTGGAAACTGTCCAGGCCTAGTGTGTCGATGACGCGGACCTCGTCCAAACCATCGACTGTCTCCCCGTTAATCATGGCCGTGCCTTCTGACCAGCTGCCGGAGTGAACCAAGGGGAGCAGGACCTAATGAGTCATCGTCCCCTCACGTCACGGTAATGTGTCCGTGCTGTGTCGTTCTGCTTTCATTTCGAGTAGTACAGTGAAGTGTCTGTGACGTTATATACCATACAAAGTTTTGCGTGTAGTGTTGCTCTAATTATCAGCCTCAGACTCTCTCTCTCTCTCTCTCTCTCTCTCCTCATCTCCTCCTCTCTCCTCTCTCTCTCCTCCCTCTCTCTCTCTCTCTCTCTCGGAGAGAGAGAGAGAGAGAGAGAGAGAAGAGAGAGAGGAGAAAGAGAGAGAGAGAGAGAGAGAGAGAGAGAGAGAGAGGAACTCATGTATGCCATGCTGAAAGCCGGCGCTTATGCTGAGAGGCAGCTGACACTGTCGTGCTGTGGTGAGTCTAAAGACGCAGCATGGCAATATCTATGACTTGATATGGATTATGTTTGGACTGTCATTTTTCCTGACCCTTGTCTTCCTCCTCCTCCTCCTCCTCCTCTACTACTACTACTACTACTACACTACTACTACTACTGCTACTACTACTACTACTTCATCATCATCATCATCTTCATCATCATCATCATCATCATCATCATTTTCTACTACTACTACTACTACTCTACTACTCATTCATCTTTCTTTTCTTCTTCTTAAAGAAATGCATCGGGGGTGCTGCACCGAAAAAATTTTCACTAGGGCCTTGAGCTCACGGCTTTGTGCAAATGCAAAAAGCTCAAAGCCCGGTTTGCCTTTCTTTCCCCCCCCTGTTTCATTCCTTAACCTTTTGCCTTTCCCCTTCCTCTTCCTCCTCGAAAGTTTCCTAGGATTCTTTTCCTGCAAGGGCTTTGATTTTGTAACGTGCAGGGACTGTTGTTTTGCCCATTACCCAGTCCAAAATGTCTTTTTAATTCACGCAATCAGGGACATTTTTTTTGCTATCCCTTTTTCCCTAAGATGAGCACCATTCACAGCCCATCAGTGTAGTGCTCAAGCACAAACTTTGGCTTTCCCCGCGAGGCACCACAAAGCTACGTTGTTTTGAGAGAGAGAGAGAGAGAAAAGAAGAGAGAGAGGAGAGAGAGAGAGAGAGAGAGAGAGAGGGGGGAAAGGACGGGAAAAGGGAAAGGGGGGGGCGTTGCTCCACACACACAACACACACACAACAACACACACACACCCACACACCACACAATATAGATGACAAATCCCTAAAAAAATAACTTCAAGCAAGAACCACCACCATGGATTACACAAAAACAAAACTTTTTGTTGAAAGGAAAATCGTTTTTTTTAAAAAAATTGAAACTACCCCAATTTAAAAAGATACTGGTTAGGTATAAACTTTTTAAAGGTGCGAGAGAATGTAGGCTTCTCACTCCCCAATTTTTTTTTAATTCGATGATTTCAGAAGGGATATCAAAAAAAGAAATTTGGGTCTTACTAAGGAGTAAGAGATGGACAACATTAGGTTTCCAACCTAAAACCCAGAATAACCTAATACGGACCCTGGGAAAAAGCAAATTTATAAACAAGCAGTTTTGTTCATTTTTCCAAACCCCAAGCCTTTAATTAACGTTATATAAAAGATAAAAAACTCCTGAAATGAAAACATAAAAGTAAAAAAAGCAGGAGTTTTTAAGTTACTGACCAACATAAATGAAAACAAAGCTACGGGTCCTGAGGCTTTTCCTGGCAAGCTTTTAAAATTTTATGTCCAATGAATTGGTGATTTTCCCAACTATTTCCAAGCTTCACTGGCAGGAGTAATCCCCTGTGGTGGCGAGTTGGGCATTTTTCCTTTTTAAAAAAGGGTGCAAAAAAAAAAGCGGGAAAATTTTTTAGACTGCCTCTTACATCCATATCAGCAACACTATTGAACACATTTTAATGAGCATAATGGACATCTGACAAATATGACTTCTTAGATAACGCCCAGCGGGTTTTTTAGAAGCGCGCTTGTGAGATAAATTTTATAACAACTCTCAATGTTTTAATACGTCTTAAAAAAGACAGCAAGTAGATAAAAATTTTTTTTAGACTTTTCTAAACCCTTTTGAAAAGGTTGACCGGGGGCCCTGCTGCTTAAAATTTGGGCTATGGCTTTGGCGGTTCTTTTTTAAAAGGGGCTAGATCTTCCGTTGGGAGAACGCAAAAATTTGTTGGGGAAGGGTCGCACCCCATTGAAAACCCCGTCTTTTTCAGGTGACCACGGGGAACTGTTCGGGGCCCCTTGTTTTTTTTTAATTTTTATTAAATGACATAAGTAAAAATCTCTCCCCTGGAACTACTGTCACGGTCGCTAAGCCGGGGAGGCCCCTCCCCCCCTCCCCACACCTTTACACACTAGAGCAACAACGCAGCCACTAAACAACTTTACAATCACGCGCACCTCTTTTTCACACACCCAAAAATACCATGGCGCCCCACTCTCAGTCCTCTAAACCCACCCCCGGTACCCCACTTCTTCATGACCCCCCTACCCTACTAGACCGGGAAAACCCCAAACCATCTAAAAACCAGTTGGGGTATATCACTGCGACCTAGGGACGAAAATGCCCGCACAGGGGTGGTAACTAATAGGGAAAGAATAAACCCCCAAGGGACTCTAAACTTCCCCACCCCCCCCTCTCCCCAGGACCCCCCTTCTCTTTTGCCCCGGGACCACTATCGCACGGGGTCCTGCGTCCCAAGGGAGGCAAGAAAAGTCCCCTACACTGTGTGGCCACTACGTCCCAAAGGAGGAGAGTAACCCCCCTACCCTATGCCTACGCACACCCTTCACAACACCCATGGACCCCCCAATCCGGGGGGAAAGCTCCACCCGCGCTGTCGTGGCCTCACAGGGACTCCTCCCGGAGATCCGCTCCTCAGCGCTGTCCGTGGCCTACGCAGATGACACCCTAAAGACTCAAACCCCCCGGCCCCGCCCGTGACTCCTCAGGGCTGACTCCCCCCCGCGCGGGGCACGACCCCCGGGCGCACCCCACACCAACACCCTCTCGACGTTTTCCGGGGGCTCGAAGGACCCCTCCCCCTCTGAAGGCCCCCCCGGGGCACTGAGGGGGGGAAGGTCTGGTACGCCCCTCCCCAAAGGACCCCGCGGGTAAACAGGTGGGGGAGAACTCGGAAAAAAACCCCGGCAGAGGGGGAGGCTGCCCCACAGAGGGCAGCCGGCCTTTCCCCGGTAAAGAAACAGGAAAGGGGGAAACTGCCGCTCCCCGCCGGCACGGGGCAGCGACGCGGGGGGTCTGGCCCCCCCTCGGACGGAACGGTACCACCTGCTGCACAACTGTGGGCCACTCTGTAATGTTGCTACTCCCGAGTCATCAAGGCCTATAGGCCCCTGGAAAAGCTTTAACTCTCCATCTCCCTTGCCTCCCTCCCCTGGGGAATGAGGGGCCCTTGAATTTCAAATACACCCCCAAACCCGTTACTTTGGGGTTATCAGATCTTTCCCCTGCCAACCTTACCGCAGTCTATTCTCCTGACCAATCTACATATTACTATGAAATTTTACTGCACAAATTTTCTCGGAAAATAATCCCAATCTAAGACTCCAATACGGACTCCATGGGACCCTTGGAAAATACTAAAAAAAAATTGGGGAAATGGGAAATTTCACAAGGAAATTTTTCCCAACAAGAATCAGTGTAATCCACACTAAAAAAAAAACAACAAAAAAACGAAACTTTTAAAATTTCCAAGGGTTCACAGTTCTAGCATATTCTAAAAAAGAATCGGCTCGCCGCCCCCACCTTCACTTTTCCACCCCCTTTTTTCACTGTCAATTATAATCATATATCAAAAAATGATTTGTCATCAAAATTTCCTCCCACCCCCTCTAGTCATCTTTTGCAGAAAATCAGTGGTTAATCCTTGTTTCCCCAACACAACCCCCCAACTTAAAAAATAACAGCGGCACTTTTCGTTTTTACCCTATCAACTGCTGGCTACCCCCCTTAAACTTTACCTCCCCTTCTTCCCCGACTCCCAAAAAATTCAAAATGGGACTGTCTCCCTACAAACCTAAATATCTTTCCCCAAACCCCTTTTTTGTCACAAACACAACACCCTGCATGTGTGCGATGTCCTTAAAAAAAAACACATAACCATTCAAAACCCTATGTACTCCCCTGTCCTGTACCAAAAAACGTCGTCACGTACAGTCGCACGCGCCGACACCCCGGTCGAGAACCTGATGTAGCGAAAATAAAAGAACCATTAAATTGAATCGTCCGCCGATCCTATAAACCACTCGTTTCCAAATTTCCTTGGCCCTTGCACAGTTAACCGTTTCCAACGCTTGCAGGTCAACCCGAAATCTTAACAATTTTAAAGAATACTACTATTTACAACTGAATTGAGCACAATCCCTTTTCGATTTTACGCAGACACTCTGCACCTACTCTACTATGCCTCAACAAAAATGCAAACCTCGTTTCCTTCTACTGACCCCCTGAAAAAATGAACTGATCCAACCCTATCCACATCACCCTCCATAACGGTTTTTTTCGAACCCCCAATTTTCTGCCAAACTGTCAATGAAAACGAATCGGAACAATAATAAATAACGAAAACTTAATAATAGGAACCCCAAAGACCTTTTTTCAGATATACAGAAAAGGGGGCCAACAAAAACCGGTGCAAAAAATTCCCCTCACGAAACCGACGACATCATACCAGACAACCCCGTATAGTTAGTTAGTTGTTAGTGTTTTAAAGGGTCCCGGACTACTGGGCCAAATCGGGCCCCGCTATCATATTGAGCTTTAAACAATACCCACACTAGTATTAAACATCACTTTTAAAAATTTTTGAGGGCAAAAGCCAAATTTTTTTCAACTCCTTCGACACCTGTATACATTAAAAAACCCTTTTTTTTTAAAAAAGTTTACCTCTTTTAAAAAAGAAAAAAAGATCCCCTGAAATCTCACAAAAAGAACCGAAAATCATGGGGAAAAGAATTCTCTCTGTACACATCAAATCAGCACATTTTGTCAAAAAAAGATTAACTGAACCGCTGTCACACGCAACCACCCTGGGGGGTCTTCCTTCTGAATATCCAAATGGCGTTTTTTGCTGTGCCCAATATGTAAACCCTACAAAATCGATTCCTCTTTCGGTTCGTCCCCGATGGGGGAAAGGTTGGTTTAACTGGCAAAAATTTTAAAAAATTTATTATGAAGGGGTTTTCCCTTCCTCTGCCACGTTCACCAAAAAAAACTGGGTTTTTTAAAGTAGATCGAGTGAGGGAAAAATGATAGGCCCCCCGGGAAGACTGCACCGAGGCTTGTTTGGCTGCTTTTTTCCCCACTGAGTTCCTAGATTCCCCCTGTGACGGGGACCCACAAGAAAACATATGCTTCCCCCGGGCAAGCTGGTATGAGACATGAATTCCCCTAAAATGGTGTATACTTCTCTTGCGACAAACTGACATGCCGAAATGAAACGAAAAAAAAGGGAAAACATTCTGATCTTTGGGCACCCAGGGGCCAGATTTAAGCCTTCAGTTCCGTATAAACAGTGCCCAAACCCGCAATTTAAAAAAAATAGGCCCCGAAATGTTATCACAAACCCTGCAGCTGCCGCCCTCTCACCTTTCTTAAACATCAGTAAAAACTTTATAAAATCTTTTTAAATTCACATTGCCCCCAAAATAAAAAAGTTTTATGCAACACTCGAGGGGCCCCTTTCGAAATTGAGTTAAATATAAAAATTTAAACCGGATTGCGACTTTCCAAGGAGGTAAATCATCGTAATGGCCCTATCAACCTCGGCCCGCTGCCCCCAAATGGGGCAAAATACGAAAACCCAGTGGAGGATCCCATTTGGCTTTTAAATCATATTTGGGGTCTAAAAGCGGTTATGCAATTTTATGGGGGGGTTTTTGGGTTCCCCCAGTTTCGGTTTTCTGGAAGACGAACCCTTGTGGGGGGCCCCGTTCGCTAAAATTTTTTTGGGGATGTGTGGTGCCCCGGAATCCGCGTCCTTGGTGAAAGGGATGAGCTTTTGGGGGTTTTCGTGCAGAAACCCCCACCCCTTCTGCTTTGGTCTCACCAAAGCCCGTCATCGCAAAAAGTTCGCTTGTCTGCACCCCAATCAGTGGGATAAAACCTTCAAAACATTTTCCCGATGGCAAATTGTTTTAAAGTACTTTTTTTGGGCAAAAAAGAAAACTTATTTCAAAAAAACCCCCAAAAATTTTCCGTTTGGAAACTTTAATTTCCTGCCATTTAGCTGTGGGGGGTTTAAAACCGGAGATCTTTTCCATGGAAAAGAAAGCACCGCTTGTAGGAAAACTTAAAACCTTCCCCGTAACCCACTGTGAACACGATTTACCCCACAATTTAAGTTGGCCCGTCGCCAAAATTTTTCCCCTTGGGGTGGGAATTTAAAGCTTATTTTTCCAGATTTCCCGACTGAACGTGTTTTTTAACTTAGTTGAAAAAAAGGTGGAGAAAAGGTATCCCGGGGGCCCCTCCCTGCTCAAAGGATCTGAAAAGGCGTGAAGTTTAAACTGAAATGCCCGTTTTACAAAAAATTGAATAAGTTGGGTTTCCCTTTTAATCAGTGCCCCAATCCTGAAGAATTTCCCTGCCTCCAGTTTTGTCTAAGTTTTTCAAAAACAAAAAAGAAAAGAACACGATCTCCATTTTTAAAAGCTTCCTGATAAAAAACTCAAAGCCAGGTGTCAGTAGTATGCGGGGGTTGAATCCACACTGGGAAAACATCAAGGCCCCCTTCTAACCCATAACTCGGTCCCTTTCCCCCCAAATTTTTCATAAACAAAAAGAGGTAAGGCGATGTTGTTTGGACCATGATCTTCCCCGGTTTGGATAGGGTAACAACCACCTCCCTCCAAAAAACGGAAAATTCCCTGAAAACCAAAATGATTAAACAAGCAAAAAACCTTTTAAAATCCTCGGGTGGCAAAAATGTTGGAATAAATTCATAATGAAAAATT
>CM031599.1:101243572-101263572 GCA_018398815.1 Conus ventricosus
TCCACCGATGCTGCGCTGTTGTGGCCGCGCACTGGTTGAGGAGCACGTGGACTTGGCTGGATGGTCCTAGCCCTGTCCGGGACTGTCCGCGACAACGCCCTGCCCCACGGGAGCCATTCTCCACCGTCCACGGACCTCCTGCAATGCACGTGACCGGGTGTGGGTAACTCTGTGTCGTGCCATTTTGGGGTGCGCGTGTCTCAAGGGTGTCGGCCTTGAAACTCTATTCAGGAACAGACCCGGTTTGGGGGCGCCTGAGTCGACCCGGTGCTCTCGAAGGACTTTGGAGAGACAGAGGTCTGGGGGAACCACATGAAGCAAGGAAAGGAATGACTGTTGGAAATGATTATTTATGATTATGGTTATGGTGTGTGCGGGGGAAATGATTATTTGTGATTGTGCATGTTGTGTGTGTCGGAATGCTTGTTTGGGACTATGTGCATGTTGTGTGTGTTGAAATGCTTAATTGTGATTGTGCGTGTTGTGTGTGTTGGAATGCTTATTTGTGACTATGTGTGTGCTGGTGTGAATAAATGGTGTATTGTATTGTAATCTTTCTTGTGTGGTCTCTTGCGGGGCGTGTGAGGTCAGTCACTCCCTTCACTCCCACCTAGACCGATCCTGTCAGGGCAGACCTTCAGGGGTCGGTCGTGACACATGACATCAACATTTCTAATATGATCAAAACAACAACAACAACAATTTTACGGAAGAAAGATTCGTAACGAAAGTTCCAGTGTGGTTTTATAATGTGTACTTTAAAGCGTTGCGTGAATGAGTTCTTTTTTTTTTTGTTTTGTGTTTTTGGTGTTTTTTTTTCATTTTCGGAATGACTTGTGACTTGACTTCAACACGATGAAAGCATTGATATTGCCCTTTACAGTCGGCTGGGCTATAAACGACATTCTCTGTCTCT
The DNA here is from genome assembly GCA_018398815.1 of Conus ventricosus. Lineage (NCBI taxonomy): Eukaryota > Metazoa > Mollusca > Gastropoda > Neogastropoda > Conidae > Conus > Conus ventricosus. Next base: position 101,244,489 of record CM031599.1, read on the forward strand.
GTCTCTGTCTGTCTGTCTGTCTGTCTCTCTCTCTCTGGTATGACGTACATTTTAATCAGATGTGAATGTGATATTCCCATGAAGCAACCATAACATATATTTCTTCGATATCAATAATCTATCGACAGTTGATCGCTGAACATAAACATGAATGTTTTCAACATAGTCTCCATCACCAAATTGATGTTCGTCGTCTGACACTCAAGCCATGTAACAACACCCATGGTCTTTTACCGAGATGCAAGAGGAATCATTGAACCGTATTTGACTTAGAAACTGGAGTCATTCATCACTGCAGACACAGACAAATTGAAAAGCACTCGCCCAGGGCTGCAAACATTTATCATGAGTGTGTGTGTGTGTGTGTGTGTGTGTGTGTGTGTGTGTGTGTGTGTGTGTGTGTGTGTGTGTGTGCTTGTGTGTGTGCGAGTGCGTGCGTGCGTGCGTGTGTGCGCGCGCGCGTGTGTCTGTATGTGTGTGCGTGCGTGCGTGCGTGTGTGTGTGCGTGTGTGTGTGTGTGTGTGTGTGTGTGTGTGTGTGTGTGTGTGTGTGTGGTGTGTGTGTGTGTTGTTGTTGTTGTTGTTGTTGGGAGAGAGAGAGAGAGAGAGAGAGAGAGAGAGAGAGAGAGAGAGAGAGAGAGGGGAAGACAGACAGACAGACGACAGACAGACAGATAGATAATACAGAGAGGGGATCATCTGAAGGGCAATGTGGGGGACTGGGGTTGAGGCAGTGGTTGTAGATGCTATATTTCTATACGTGGGCAGGGGTGGTTGGGTCTGTGGGGTGTGCTCGGTAGCTGGAGGGTGGTTTTTTTCGCCGGTGGGCTCTGCAGTCATGAAATACGGGCTGGTACACCCATGGGGATGCTACTTTAAGGCTGTTATGAGCTGCATCCTGTAGTCTAATTTACCTCTGTTCAGGAGCAGTTATGTCCCTTGATATCTTAATGGAGTGTCCTGTGCGTGCCTGTACCCATCGTCAACACAGCGCAGGCCTCCAAGGGTGGTACAGGACTGCTCTAAAGGCAGGTGAAGACAGTGCTTCTCTGGGTCCTCCCCAGCACCTTCGGGTGTTTCTTTTTCTTCTATACGTATATCATTTGTGTTGTCCCCGGTGCTCGCTGCTTTTCCTATTTCAATATCTTAAGCATCTCTTCATTTCAAAGTTTTCACTTTATAATCAAGCAATTATTACTGTCTTTTGTTGTTATTAATTTTCTTCTTCTTCTTCTTCTTCTTCTTCTTCTTCTAATTTACATTATCATGATCAAAAGTGATAGTGTTGTTGTATTGTTTTTTCGTTGTTGTTTTTTGTGTGTGCCTTTTTATGTTGTTGTTATTGTTGTTGTGGACGCCGTTGCGTCGTTGTGGGAGTCCAAGAAGTTAAACTGCCGTCAGAATACTTGACACACCAACCCATAATTAGAAAGTGAAATTTATCATCTTGTTCGGGAGATATTACAGCAAGCGACTTGCCCCTCTCTCCTTAGATTCGGGCGATGCAAACGAGGGGCGGGCCCCATAAAGTGAAGAACCACTTTCCATCAAAGAGAAATATTATGGTGCACGTGCACGGAGCAGTGCACTGACTTCAGAACGCACGAGGAATCTGCACACGCTCGTGTGTTTTTTGTGTGTGTTGTTTGTTTGTTTTTTGTTTGTTTGTTTGTTTGTTTGTTGTTGTTTTTTTTAAACTGGGGAAACTCTTCAGACTTTGAAACTTTCAGATGGGGAGGAGGAAGCAAGGAAGAAACAAGGAATCCGACAGTTGGCGTTTTATTCTTCTTTTTTTTTAAAGTCCCAATCACCTCTCACTCTACAGAGTTGTAAAATGCGAACAGAAGGTCTGTAGATGGGGAAGTGTTGCTTAACCATCCATTCGGACACTGTGACTCTCTACCACACAAGGAATGATTTTGTGACTAGGGGATGAAGGATATGTGATATTTGGTTGTGGGGCTCTGTGACTCTCTACCACACAAGGAATAATGTTGTGACTGGGAGATGACTGGGAGATGAAGGACATGTAATACTTAGTAGTGGGGTTCTAAACTAGTGCTGGGGATGTCCTGGGGAGTATTGGTATGTCACATTATATTTTATGTATGTTGTTTGTGATGTCTGTTTTGTATGAAATAGTAAAAGAAGCGTTCTTTTGCTACTGAATTTCTGAAAACACTAATGCAAACAATGGAAATGGTTAACAGTTCGGATTTGTATGTCTATCTATCTATCTATCTATCTATCTATCTATCTGTCTATCTATCTGTCTATCGATCGATCGATCGATCTATATTATGTGTGTGTGTGTGTGAGTGTCTGTCTGTCTGTCTGCCTGTCTGTCTGTCTGTCTGTGAGCGCGTGCACGCGTGCGTACGTGTGTGCGTGAGTGCGTTTCGTTTGTGCATACGTACGTCTGTATGTGTGCGTGCGTGCGTGCGTGCGTGCGTGCGTGCGTGCGTGCGTGCGTGCGCGCGTGTGTTGTGTGTGTGTGTGTGTGTGTGTGTGTGTGTTCTGCCTATACGAAATGATGCTATCTTTTATTTTGCCTACATAGGAAGAGATGGACTGTGGGCATGGCAACTGGTGCAACAAGAAGTGGAGAGAGATGAAGAGATGAACTGTGGACATGGCAACTAATGCAACAAGAAGTGGAGAGAGATAGGAAGAGATGAACTGTGGACATGGCAACTGATGCAACAAGAAGTGGAGAGAGATGAAGAGATGAACTGTGGACATGGCAACTGGTGCAACAAGAAGTGGAGAGAGAGAGATGAAGAGATGAACTGTGGACATGGCAACTGGTGCAACAAGAAGTGGAGAGAGATAGGAAGAGATGGACTGTGGACATGGCAACTGATGCAACAAGAAGTGAGAGAGATGAAGAGATGAACTGTGGACATGGCAACTGATGCAACAAGAAGTGGAGAGAGATAGGAAGAGATGAACTGTGGACATGGCAACTGATGCAACAAGAAGTGGAGAGAGATGAAGAGATGAACTGTGGACATGGCAACTGATGCAACAAGAAGTGAGAGAGATGAAGAGATGAACTGTGGACATGGCAACTGATGCAACAAGAAGTGGAGAGAGAGATGAAGAGATGAACTGTGGACATGGCAACTGATGCAACAAGAAGTGGAGAGAGATGAAGAGATGAACTGTGGACATCGCCACTGGTGCAGCAAGAAGTGGAGAGAGATAGGAAAGATGAACTGTGGACATGGCCACTGGTGCAACAAGAAGTGGAGATAGGAAGAGATGAACTGTGGACATGGCAACTGGTGCAACAAGAAGTGGAGAGAGATAGGAAGAGATGAACTGTGGACATGGCCACTGGTGCAACAAGAAGTGGAGAGAGATGAAGAGATGAACTGTGGACATGGCCACTGGTGCAACAAGAAGTGGAGAGAGGAAGAGATGAACGTTGGGCATGGCAACTGGTGCAACAAGAAGTTTAGAGGGGAAACGCCCTGTATCTCATGCGGCCAAATCATTCTTTAAACATTGCAAAACCATTCTTTAAACATTGCAGATTCTAGCAAAGCCAGTGCAGTGCATCTGGTGTACCATGAAGTCTAATTGTCCTACGAACAGTGTCCTCGTGTTTAGGGCATGGCAGTATGAATGCCGGAACCCGACGCTTTCCCTACTTAACCATTTCTAAACTCAGTAGGTATCTATTGATCATCAGGTCGCAGAGACTCCACACAAACGGTTCGACCGTGCAACCATGACTTCCATAAAAACACACCCTGCCCGAACTATACGATTGCGGATCCTACATTGTTACAAACGTTTATGTATGGTACAATTCCTGTCATGCATGCACTGCACATTATGGTAAAATGTTCATAGTGCATGCATCATGAATTGTGATACAATACAGACCATACAATGTGCATTACATATTTGAGGTCAAACCTGAGAATGCAGACCACATTATGTTTTAGTGCTGTCACGGTCGCTAAGCCGACGGCCTACCACCCCTACCCACGCCTATTACACACTAGAACAGACAACACAGCACACTAACACAGCTTTACAATCATGCGCACGTCTTTATTTCACACACACTATGGCGCCACCACTCACGTCCATCCACACTCACACACCGGTATCCCACTTCTTCACTGACCCACACTACCCTGAAACGACCATGAGAACCTAATCTATACTAAAGCACCAGTTGCGGTATATCCCTGCGACCTAAGACGCAGAGATAGCCCGCACACGTGGTGGCTACCTACTAGGGACAAGGACCAACCCAAGGGACTCTAATCTCTAAACTACTACCACCCACACCTCTCCCAGGACCCACCCTTCTCTTTGACCCGGGACCCTACCGAACTGGTCGCTGCGTCCCTAACGGAGGCAATGACAAGTATCCTACACTGTGCTGGCCACTACGTCCCAAAAGGAGGCAGTAGCTAACACCCTTAACCCTGCTCCCTAACGATACACCCTTTTTACCACACCCCTGGGACAACCCATCCCGGCCCGGAGAGCTCCAGTCCTCGGTGCTGTACTTGGCCCCTCACAGGCCGACGCCTCCCCAGACGACTGCACTCCGGTGCTGACCGTGGCCTCCCACAGTCCGACTCCCTGAAGACTCTACACCCGACGGCGACCGTGGCTCCTCAGTCTGACTCCTCCCCCGCGCTGGCACAACACCTCTGAAGGCCCCGCCGGACACAAAGGGTGAGAGAAGGTCTGGTGCAGTGCCCTCTCGACGAGTCCGGGGCTCGAAGGACGCCTCCTCCTCTGAAGGCCCTGCCGGACACTGAGGGTGAGAGAAGGTCTGGTGCGGTGCCCTCTCGACGAGTCCGGGGCTCGAAGGACGCCCGAACAGGGAAGAGCAACGAGTGGCTGGAGGACTCCCGGAAGAACTCCGGTAGCGGAGGAGAGCTGCCCACAGACGGCAGACGGCCTGGATGGTTCTCCCTCTCCCGGGAAAAGCAGCAGGCAACGGGACACCGCCGCTCACCTGCCGGCACGCGGCAGTACCCTGCGGTGGTCTGACCCCAGCCTCAGGACGGAACAGGATACCTGCTAACACAACTGTAGGCCACTACTGTAATTTTGCTACTACCCGAGTCATCAAGGCCCATAACTACCTAGTAAAACTTTAACTCTCCATCTCCCTTGCCTACTTCCCACTCGGGCATGAGAGTGACCCCTTGAATTTCGAATACACCCCCAACCCGTTACTTTGGGGTTATCAGATCCATTTCCTGCCAACCTTTACCACAGCAACAAAACAATATTCTCCCTGAGCCCTATCCACGCTATTACACATGAAATTATGGCTCACACATCTGAAATTATGACTCACACATAATTCCGGAGAAATAAAACCAATCTAAACAATCCAACACGGGCTCCATGGGTCCCCTTAGAAAATACTAAATAAACTAGGAAATAGGGCAATCTCACAAGGAAATGTTTCCACACAGTAATCAATAGTAATACACATCTCAGAAACAACAAAGAACTTATCAATTTCTAACGGTTCACAATTCTAGCATATTCATACAAAAGAATCGGCTTGCAGCCACAATCCTTCACATTCTCATCCCTCTTGCACTGTCGATTATAATCATATATCAACACATGGTTTGTTCGCCAAAATTTCCATCCAGCACCCCACTCTCATGTCATCTATTGTCAGACAACCCAGGGGTTAATCCTTGTTATGCCAACACAACCTACTTCATACAATATTACCTGCTGCACACCCATCCGTTTTCATCCTATCAACTGCTGAACTACCCGCCTTAAACTCTACCTTACCCTTCTTTCCGACTTCTAAAATTCATAATGGGACTGTCTCCCTACAACCTAAGATCTCTTTCTCCAACCCTATTATGTCACAAACACATACTTCCCTGCTGTGACGACTGTCTTTTATTTTTTACAAAAAAAAACCAAAACTATTTCTAACCATATAAACTCACTGTCCGGTGCTAAATACGTACGTCACAGATACAGTCTGCACGCGCACGACACCTGCGTCGAGAACCATGACTCGTAACGAAAGTGAAAGACACCAATATAAATTGAATAGTCACGACCGTACTCTAATATAAACCACTCGACTACCAATTAGCCTTGGCCCTACTGCACAGTTAACCGATTCCAATGCTGTGCAGGTCAACTCCGAAATCGTTACTCAATTTCAACGAACTACTACTATTTACAACTGAAATCGAGCACAATCCCTTGACGATTCAGGCAGACACATCTGCACCTGCCTCATACTATGATCCTCAACAAAAATGCAACCTCGTATTACTTCCTTACTGACCCCCCTGAAATTAACATGAACTAATCACAACCAATATCTACATCACCGTCCATCAACGGTTATTATATCTAACCCACATTGTCTAGCCAAACTGTCACATGACAATCGAACTCAGGAACAATAATAATAATAACGAACACTTAATAATAGGAAACCACTACGTACACTATTTACAGAATATACAGAAAAGAGGTACCAACACAAACCGGCTGACAAAAAGCTTCAATCACAGAACCAAGACGACATCATACCAGACAACCAGTATACACAACAAACATAATACAACTAAACACAGCATGAGACAACTACAGTACAACTCGCCATAATACAAAACAACATGACGAATGACACCACCATGAACCTAACAATCACCAACCTGGACAGACAGACGATCAACCACACCAGTTCTGCAACTGGCTGAAGTGGCTGCCAACGAAGACAACACGGACTCCGGCACAGGCCAAGGGCCACACCAGACCTGACGAGGACCTGGCACTAACTATGACTCGAAGTCACTCAGCTCGACTAACGGCGCTGCCGCCGCAACTACAAGGCGCGTCCACTCCGACGAACACCAGGGACCGAAGTGAAGCTACCCCAACTCATTCCGACCTGGTCGGAACCAAGCGAACTCTACTCACAACACAAAACAGCGATTGGTCAGAGCAGCGTATCCCTCCGCAGAGCTGACACGCCGGACCAACGGACTAGTTGTTGCTCGTGCAACAACACGACAATTAACCACAACAACTCACAAAACTTGACAATACAACAACAGCCGATATCCTGCCCCGCCTTCTCTGGTGTAGAACCAAAGTAACAAAAGGGTAACAATCGGGAATGAAACCAACCTCCCGCTTCCATCCCTTCAACAAGTGAAGATTGGAATTTAAGAATATTGTATGTCTTATTTCCCAAGCCCCCTACCTAGCCTAATCTTCCACCTTAACCATAACCCCAAATCTTACACACGCACGCTCGCACACCCCCATATACACTATGCACACGCTCTCTATTCTGAATTAACATTACTCCAAACCTATGGACGGCTGATTTACTATCGCCGATCGGTGACACACCCCCCTGCCTAAGTTTAACTACAGGTTAAAACCAACAAAAACTTCTCACTCGATCGGCGTTTACTCACACTCTACTATAACAATCCAACTCCACACCACTCACTCTGCCCTGCTGTTACTTTTGATGCACCCCAACATCATCATTCCAACAACATCACTTTTAAATACGTCATTAACCGCAGAATACATTAATCAATCTGGTCCGATTCTGCCTCACACGACCTTAACGCAGGCACTTACAGGCAGCAGTTACACTACGCTCTACATATAAATTTCATAGCTGAGGGTGCTCTGACCATGCACGACCGCTATGCAACACGTGCTACAATACCACACCCCCAGCAACACTTTGCTACGTCATTCTCTTCCAATGACACTGACGCATGCATATCTTCGTCAATGTCAACTTCACATGACACAGGTAAATAGAACTTACAGGTTCTCCCTCCCTCTCTCTCTCTCTCTCTTCTCTCTTCTCTCTCTTTCTACGGCAAGCGACTCAAGAAGTCTGCCGCCACATTGTCCTTTCCAGACACTGCCTGCACCGTAAACTGGAATGGCTGCCGCTGCAGTGCTCACCTTGCGATTCTCCCACTAACACTCTGGACCCCACAGCTACCTTCCTGGGTTTCGTTCTCAAATGAAAATGTCGCTTGCACCTGCAACCTGCTGTTGCCAAGTTCTTCTTTGTCAACTCACACGTCTCAGCCACCTTGTTCAAGTTGACGACGTATTCTGCCGCTGAACGGAACTCTTGCCTTTCTGGTTGCAACCAGAGACCCCTCAGCATCTGCATGGGCCCGCCCCATCCGTGGCTTCCTTACAAGATAAACTCTTGAGACTCTTCCTTAACAGTACGCTGACACTGGACACATGACTGGCAGTACCGACGAATGTCAGCATGCATGCCTGGCCAATAAAAATGGCGACCAACTCGCTCCTTGGTACGGGTGGTACCTAAGTGTCCAGACATGGGTACGTCGTGGCCTAGCTTCATCACCGTGGCCCGTAGTTCAGCTGGGACGCAGATCTGACTCGCTACGTCCTTGGGACCCTCAAACCGTCTGACCAGTACACCAGATTTCCGAGCGTACTCGACTCGTCCAAACTTGGTGTGGAAGTGCGTCCCTGCTTCACACGCACTCCGAGCCTTCCTCAAGGTTTCATCCTGGTCCTGCATCTGAATTAACTGCTGGGTAGAGGTGTTCAGAATGCACTCCTCAACGGGCAGTGGTACTGGTTCTTGCTGCTCCCTGGCTCTCTGCGCACGTGTCTGCACTGCCCCTACCAATGCCGGGTCTGCGTATACAGGCACCCGTATCCAACCGGAATTTCCTTCTCTCGTTGCGAAGTTTCCGATCAGGACTTCCTGCACAGGGCTATTCATGACTAAAACCTCCAACTTCCCTGCGATGAATGGCGACTTCAACTCGATTTCCGCCACAGGTAACAAAAGACCTACATCTGGATTCAGCCAACACTACTGGAACTGTCTCTCCTGTGTACGCGTCTGCTGGCACCAACCACTTGGCCACTACGGTGTATCCGGCACCAGTGTCTCGTAATCCATTGGCCGGAGTTCCGTTACTTCTACAACGCACGCAGGCTCGTACTGCTGCTCAGCGCATGGTCGACACAACGTAGGGACTACTCGAGCTTGGGGCTGGTCACAACAATGAACAGCTCCAACAGAATGGGGCTCAGGGCATTTCCTAGCGATGTGGCCTGGCTTCTTGCAGTTAAAACAAACTATGGTCGATCTAGGCCCTTCTGATCTCCTGTTCGGTTGCTGTAGTGCACCATCACTTTGTTGGGACCTCTCTGCAGACTGGCTCTCTGTCGTTTCATGCCCATACCCAGGTTGGGCTGGTTAAACCGTTCGGTCTTGCTTCGCCTTCCTCCCCAACCTTTTGGCCTCTGCTAAAACAGTAGCTTCTGTCGCCATTTGTTCAGCAGTTTTCGGGCTTTTCTTCCGGACCTCGATCGTGAACTCTGGTGACAGCAACTGGTAAAACTGTTCTTGAAAAAGCAGATCCTTTACATCCTCTGCCACACTCTCATCTTTGCCCGCTGCCGCACACCAGAGGGAAAACCACCGCTTCATTCTTCCCAGCACCTGGGCGAAAGTCTCAGCAGCGTCCTTCTTGATGCTTCTAAACTTTTCCCGGTAGGCCTCAGCATCTAGCCTAAAGTGGCTAAACAGAGCGCTCTTTATCTGCTCATAGTCGCCTAACTCATCCACACTTAACCGCATCACTGCTCTCTAGCTTTTCCTCTCAGCAGAGACATCAGACGTGTGGGCCACGAGGTCTCACTCCACTTGCACATCTGGGCTACACGCTCAAATTGGGCGATGAAAGCGTCCACGGTCGTCGTTCTCTCCTAACGGCTCAAGGTGGACACGCTTCGTTTCCTTCACCTCAATCAAGCGTTTTCTATGCGCTGCTTCATCTAAGGCCTGGCTCTCTTGTATGTTTAGCTCTCGCTCTCTTGCCTCTAACTCAGCTTCATCTCTTCGTCTCTTGAGATCTAACTCGGCCTGCCGTGCTTGAGCTTCTATTTCTCTTGTCAACTTTTCTTCCTCCATCTTCTTCCGCTTCATTTCTAGCTCCTTCTCATCCTTCAGCTTCTGCCTCTCTAACTCCCTCTGCCTATCAGCTTTCTCCTCTTCAATCCTCCTCTGCTTCATCTCTAACTCCCTCTGCCTGGCAGCTTTCTCCTCTTCAATCTTCCCTGCTGTAACTCTAAACTCCCTCTGCCTAGCAGCTTTCTCTTCTTCATCCTTCATCTTCTGCCTCTCTAACTCCCTCTGCCTAGCAGCTTTCTCTTCTTCATCCTTCATCTTCTGCCTCACTTTCTCCTCCATCCGGAGCTCCAACTCTGCTTCTCTCGCTATCTTCTCATCCTCATCCCTCTGCTTTAACCTTTGCTTCTCGTCTTCATTACGCACCGATCTGTGACGAACTTGGCGAGATCTCCCCCAGCTAAACCCATCGCCGTTCCCAACTTGACAAACTTTGCATAAGTCCCCGTCCCCGGTTCAGGATCCACCCCCGCATCCTGGTCACTAACCTTAGGTTTGGTATCTGCCGTAGTGGCCTGTGGATCCATGACACCATCGGGGTCGTACTGCGGATGGGCTCGGGTGTGTTTTGACATAGGGTACACCTACTACCACAGAGCTAGCAACGGACAGTATGCGATCTGAGCGCAACTGGAGGTTCCTGACTACTTACTTGCCCCTGAAGCAACCCAGCACAAGTACACAATACTCTCAATGAGTCACGCAACCAGCACAACTCCACCCACACTTGTGTACCTCATACCCACATGAGCTCCAACCCATGCAATATTATCAATGCACTGTCTGGCCACTGACTGAATCACGTGACACCGTGTGTCAACCGTCCAATGTGCATGCGCACCAGTTCACATGAACTACAAGTCACGGCCCTCACTGTCTCTGGTAGGCCGCACCCACCCGATCACAGTGCACTTGCACCCACAAGTTCATAATGCACTCCCAGCACACCTTAGTGTCACAACACTACGCACCCTCGAGCTTTCCACGCACAGTCACCTGGGCTTACTCTGCCTTAATCCCCACAGGATATCCGAGCACACAGCGTTCAGTCACGGGCTGGTACCACTCTACCTACTCACTGGGGTATACCACATAAGGGACACAACAGACGCCTGGTACCCTTCCGGCACCTCACCTACACTGCACTGCGTAGTCACTCACACTTCCAACACCCACTCAATGTTTATTGACCATTCATACCTCACTCACACGGTAGCGCCAACCCATTCACACCAACACAAGTGCCCTGCCAATGCCACTGGAAACCTGCCTGAAGTGAACAGGGACACTACGTACCACCTCCCAGGGTACTGGCACGCTCCCACCAACCACCCACTCACTCGACGTACACACCGGACACAACACCCCCCTACCTCCCTTCTAGCTACCTATCGCCAACCCAGAACCACCTAAGAATGTACCCCGCATCTCCACCATATGTCACGGTCGCTAAGCCGGACGGCCCTACCACCCCTACCCACGCCTATTACACACTAGAACAGACAACACAGCACACTAACACAGCTTTACAATCATGCGCACGTCTTTATTTCACACACACTATGGCGCCACCACTCACGTCCATCCACACTCACACACCGGTATCCCACTTCTTCACTGACCCACACTACCCTGAAACGACCATGAGAACCTAATCTATACTAAAGCACCAGTTGCGGTATATCCCTGCGACCTAAGGACGCAGAGATAGCCCGCACACGTGGTGGCTACCTACTAGGGACAAGGACCAACCCAAGGGACTCTAATCTCTAAACTACTACCACCCACACCTCTCCCCAGGACCCACCCTTCTCTTTTGACCCGGGACCCCTACCGAACTGGTCGCTGCGTCCCTAACGGAGGCAAAAGACAAGTATCCTACACTGTGCTGGCCACTACGTCCCAAAAGGAGGCAGTAGCTAACACCCTTAACCCTGCTCCCTAACGATACACCCTTTTTACCACACCCCTGGGACAACCCATCCCGGCCCGAGAGCTCCAGTCCTCGGTGCTGTACTTGGCCCCTCACAGGCCGACGCCTCCCCAGACGACTGCACTCCGGGCTGACCGTGGCCTCCCACAGTCCGACTCCCTGAAGACTCTACACCCGACGGCGACCGTGGCTCCTCAGTCTGACTCCTCCCCCGCGCTGGCACAACACCTCTGAAGGCCCCGCCGGGGCACAAAGGGTGAGAGAAGGTCTGGTGCAGTGCCCTCTCGACGAGTCCGGGGCTCGAAGGACGCCTCCTCCTCTGAAGGCCCCGCCGGACACTGAGGGTGAGAGAAGGTCTGGTGCGGTGCCCTCTCGACGAGTCCGGGGCTCGAAGGACGCCCGAACAGGGAAGAGCAACGAGTGGCTGGAGGACTCCCGGAAGAACTCCGGTAGCGGAGGAGAGCTGCCCACAGACGGCAGACGGCCTGGATGGTCTCCCTCTCCCGGGAAAAGCAGCAGGCAACGGGACACCGCCGCTCACCTGCCGGCACGCGGCAGTACCCTGCGGTGGTCTGACCCCAGCCTCAGGACGGAACAGGATACCTGCTAACACAACTGTAGGCCACTACTGTAATTTTGCTACTACCCGAGTCATCAAGGCCCATAACTACCTAGTAAAACTTTAACTCTCCATCTCCCTTGCCTACTTCCCACTCGGGCATGAGAGTGACCCCTTGAATTTCGAATACACCCCCCAACCCGTTACTTTGGGGTTATCAGATCCATTTCCTGCCAACCTTTACCACAGCAACAAAACAATATTCTCCCTGAGCCCTATCCACGCTATTACACATGAAATTATGGCTCACACAACTGAAATTATGACTCGCACATAATTCTCGGAGAAATAAAACCAATCTAAACAATCCAACACGGGCTCCATGGGTCCCCTTAGAAAATACTAAATAAACTAGGAATAGGGCAATCTCACAAGGAAATGTTTCCACACAGTAATCAATAGTAATACACATCTCAGAACAACAAAAGAACTTATCAATTTCTAACGGTTCACAATTCTAGCATATTCATACAAAAGAATCGGCTTGCAGCCACAATCCTTCACATTCTCATCCCTCTTTGCACTGTCGATTATAATCATATATCAACACATGGTTTGTTCGCCAAAATTTCCATCCAGCACCCCACTCTCATGTCATCTATTGTCAGACAACCCAGTGGTTAATCCTTGTTATGCCAACACAACCATACTTCATACAATATTACCTGCTGCACACCCATCCGTTTTCTTCCTATCAACTGCTGAACTACCCGCCTTAAACTCTACCTTACCCTTCTTTCCGACTTCTAAAATTCATAATGGGACTGTCTCCCTACAACCTAAGATCTCTTTCTCCAACCCTATTATGTCACAAACACATACTTCCCTGCATGTGACGACTGTCTTTTATTTTTACAAAAAAAAACCAAAACTATTTCTAACCATATAAACTCACTGTCCGGTGCTAAATACGTACGTCACAGATACAGTCTGCACGCGCACGACACCTGCGTCGAGAACCATGACTCGTAACGAAAGTGAAAAGACACCAATATAAATTGAATAGTCACGACCGTACTCTAATATAAACCACTCGACTACCAATTAGCCTTGGCCCTACTGCACAGTTAACCGATTCCAATGCTGTGCAGGTCAACTCCGAAATCGTTACTCAATTTCAACGAACTACTACTATTTACAACTGAAATCGAGCACAATCCCTTAACGATTCAGGCAGACACATCTGCACCTGCCTCATACTATGATCCTCAACAAAAATGCAACCTCGTATTACTTCCTTACTGACCCCCCTGAAATTAACATGAACTAATCACAACCAATATCTACATCACCGTCCATCAACGGTTATTATATCTAACCCACATTGTCTAGCCAAACTGTCACATGACATCGAACTCAGGAACAATAATAATAATAACGAACACTTAATAATAGGAACCACTACGTACACTATTTACAGAATATACAGAAAAGAGGTACCAACACAAACCGGCTGACAAAAAGCTTCAATCACAGAACCAAGACGACATCATACCAGACAACCAGTATACACAACAAACATAATACAACTAAACACAGCATGAGACAACTACAGTACAACTCGCCATAATACAAACAACATGACGAATGACACCACCATGAACCTAACAATCACCAACCTGGACAGACAGACGATCAACCACACCAGTTTCTGCAACTGGCTGAAGTGGCTGCCAACGAAGACAACACGGACTCCGGCACAGGCCAAGGGCACACCAGACCCGACGAGGACCTGGCACTAACTATGACTCGAAGTCACTCAGCTCGACTAACGGCGCTGCCGCCGCAACTACAAGGCGCGTCCACTCCGACGAACACCAGGGACCGAAGTGAAGCTACCCCAACTCATTCCGACCTGGTCGGAACCAAGCGAAAATCTACTCACAACACAAAACAGCGATTGGTCAGAGCAGCGTATCCCTCCGCAGAGCTGACACGCCGGACCAACGGACTAGTTGTTGCTCGTGCAACAACACGACAATTAACCACAACAACTCACAAACTTGACAATACAACAACAGCCGATATCCTGCCCCGCCTTCTCTGGTGTAGAACCAAAGTAACAAAAGGGTAACAATCGGGAATGAAACCAACCTCCCGCTTTCATCCCTTCAACAAGTGAAGATTGGAATTTAAGAATATTGTATGTCTTATTTCCCAAGCCCCCTACCTAGCCTAATCTTCCACCTTAACCATAACCCCAAATCTTACACACGCACGCTCGCACACCCCCATATACACATATGCACACGCTCTCTATTCTGAATTAACATTACTCCAAACCTATGGACGGCTGATTTACTATCGCCGATCGGTGACAAGTGCATGTGCACCAAACATCGGTGCGTGTAGAGGACAGTGAACCTTTATTCTACATTCGTCAGAAGTGTTGCAACTGCATTCAAAATCTGTCCTTTCACGCATTACAGTCTCTCTCTCTCTCTCTCTCGCTCTCTCGGGGGGTGAAGGTCGGCAGCTAAAGATGGCGCAGCAAGTTTTTGTGGCTGCTCTTCAATTGAGTGTTTAAATAGGACTTGGTGAAGATTCGGACCTTCTTGTGCAGCAGTATTTGTGCAGTACTTTCCTTAGTTCTTTTTGGGTCACGACCATACTAAAAACATGATTGATACCGGACAGTGGAGGGTCAGTATTGGACTTTTTCATACGTCAAGTGTGGCAAAATTTTTGTTGAGCAAGGTGAGAGAGAAGGGCAATGTGTACGCACGTGAAAGGTGTGGGGTGGTGTGTGTCGCCGACGTGTTGCTGACCTGGATTTGCCTGCTGTTTCTGGCCTGCCTGGCTAGCGGTGTAAAACATTCTGTTGTTTCTGCCTTGTATTCTCATTTTCTGCTGCTGGATATTCGTACTCAAGAACTGTATTTGGTGAGGGACTTTCATCGAAAACGTTACCTGTGAAGATTGTTTCTTCGTCCCCCACGATCAAATTTCTCTGCCGACTGCAGATGACATAACCGAGCGTGTCATTGCCTGCTCTGTGCTTCGCGCTGTTTGTGTTCGCGTTAAGACGAGTCAAGCTGTACGGCGATGTCGAAGAAAACCCGGACCTTTGTCCAACCAAAACTAAAGACGCATGTGCTGTGCCTCAAGAAAAGCAAAACGAACAATCCGGACTTGCAAGGGGTATCAGACAGCTGGAGATGAGTCTACAACAGAAACTAGATAGTTTTCTTGTGATCATGCAGACGCAAGCTGAAGCTCTAATCGTCAGGAGAGTATTTTTAAGCAGTTCAAAGTCGATAAAGAAGAAATGAATCATCAAATCGCTAACTTTGTTGTGATGTCGGTGGTTATGCGACAGGATGTGCAGCAAAAAAACTCTGAACAAATCACATCGCTTTTCTCTCACAAGTTTTTTTACTGAAAACTGTGTCTGATCCGAGATGGAAGTCGACGTTAGAAGGTTTCACGCAAAAACATAAATTTTTCGGCTACCGGGTAGGGCTGAGAGAAGAAGACTGTGCTGGCCGTGAAAAGGCTCGTACCTACTTCCTGAGCATGCCTGGGCGACGTTGAAGGAGGGCACATGCCATGGCAGCCCTAACTCCCGCAACCCCAATCCTCCCCCCATCATCGCCAAGTTCCAAAGATGGGGCGACGCCATGCAGCTGATGAAGGACCGGCCAGCACGGCAGAACATGGAGCGTGACAGGCTGAGGGCGGCGCGGGACCTGACCAGGAGGCAGTCGACGGAGCTGAGGGAGCTGCGCGATCAGGGTGGACGGGCTACTTCGCCCAACACCCGGCTGCGGGTCCGGCCCAGCAACGTCACCTCTCACGGGGGATCGACATGCTGAGCCAAACAGCGGCGTTGACGTGCGGGACCCTCCCTGGGAGATCGACGCTTTGGGAAACCCCCTGGGGGATCGGCGTGCGGGGACCCTCCCTGGGGGATCGGCATGCTGGACCCTCCCTGGGGGATCGGCATGCTGGACCCTCCCTGGGGGGCCGGCGCGCTGGACCCTCCCGGGGGGATCGACGTGCTGGGGCCCTCCTTCGGGGATCGGTGTACCTCACCATCCCGATCAACCCACCGACAGTCCGTCCTGGGGTTCCCTGTCGCAGACATGAGGGGAACCCTTTGGTGTCCACAGATGACGTCACGCCGGGCCTACTCGCCGACCCCAATCCCGAGCAGCCAACGGAGAGCGCGAAGTGGTGTTTGACGTCACTCACGGAGCAGACAGCGGTCATTCCGTGCATGCCATTGACAGCGAGCGACCCGAACTAGGTCGGCCCCCTGTCAGCCCGCTGTCACTGGAAGGGGCCCTGCAGTGTGAAGGACGATGCAGCACGTGCGAGTGACGGGGACGATGAAGGCGATACACGGAACTCCAGGGCCAGTGCCCATCACAGTGACACGTGAACCAGTGCACGACTTCCACGGTACAATGTTGACCGCCCCCTCCTTCAGCTGTTGATGTCGGCGGGCAGTCAAGTTCTGGGGGGGCTGTTGGGGGTGGGGGGGTCTCCTGCCAATGTCGGCCCTCACTTAGTGAACTTCACTGCCGTGACCTTGCGCGTGATGGTGGGGGGTCGTTCGTGAGGGGGAAGATTCGCCAGCTGTGCAGCGAGGTGGGACGGAGGGGGCCGGTAGTGCCCGTGTTTCGCTGGTGTTGCGGGGATTCCCCGGTGAAACGGGTGGCGGGGGTTGAGGGGTGGTGGGATTTCTCTCACCATGACGTCACGGGTGTGCGGAGCGGAGGACGGAGAGGGTCGGCCGGCAGACAGATGAACTCCACACCCCACCGGGAAAACCGTGGTCGTGACACTGACAGACACTTGCGGAGCAAAAAACGATAGGACAGGCTCGCCATCCAAATGATGGGACATTCCTCAAATAATGTTGAAAATCTTTATACGAAATTGTCAGCTTTTATGTTTATTAATTATGTCAATTCTTTTTCATTTCATTTGCCTAACAGAAACTTTCGCTGATGCTTCCTTTGATTCAACAGTATTTTTCCTGATTATTTAAATTTTTTTGCTCCCTCCCAAAAAATTGTCACACCACGGAAGAAAATCAGGTGGATAATAGTATTAATAAAGAAATGCTTGAACGGTTTGTGAAAAAAATGATATTGTTTGTTGAAAATACTGTCGTCCTAAAATTTAAATTAAAAGTGTTTCAGTTAGAAAAAGATGTTGTCCTTGTGCAACTTATGTAGTACAAAAAGGGGGGCCCATTTTTCGAACGAACAGATTTGAAAAGATGGCATTTTAATTTTGGGAAGAAGTTATTGGGACATATGCAGGATGATGATGCATTACATGTTAGTGTGGGGAGTTTCAATGCACGGACAGGCTGTGAACAATCGGATGTGGAAGAAATGGGTTGTGTTTCTGAATTCGGTCATACAGCAACGAAGCTGAGGTAAATTGCGTCGTTTAAGGATACTACTATAAATTAATTTGGGGAAATCCCTGTTGGATCTTTGTTGTTTATTTGATCTTATGATTTTGAATGTTTTTTGTGAAATTGATTCTGAAGGAGATTTCACTTTTGTGTCACCAAAAGGTGCATTTGTAATTGATTATTTTTGTTTCGGGATTGTCTTTTTAAAAAATGCAATATGTGTTTTGGTGACAAGTTATTCTCCTGGCATTTGCCAAATTAGAATTGAAAGGGAAAAAAACGCTTTGGGCAATAAGGAACGTATTTTCATCTCAAAAAAGGTGAAGAACGGATAGTATGGTCCGACGAGTACGTAGAATGTTTTTAAAATGAGCTTAACCAGTCATCCTTTCAAAGAGGTTTACAAAATGCCTTTGATTTGTTATCTACTGACATTAATGCTTGTGTTGATACTTTTTCACGTGCGTTGCGTTGGAGCCGCTGAGTGCTTGGTTCGAACAGTTGGAAAGAGAAAGAAAGAATGCAATGATGGTTTGATGATGAGTGTGAAAAAAAGAAAAGAATAGTTAAAGGTCTTCTAAAAGTTTTTAAAAGGGTGTAAAAGTGAAGAAAATATAAAACTATCAGGGGGAAAGGTAGGGTAAACGAAAAAAGGGGAATTGGGCACTTGAAAGAAAAAAGAAACATGAATTTGAAGAATAAAAATTACAAATGCTGAAAAATTCAATTAAAGATTCAAGTTTATTTGGACAATAATTAGATCAGTTAATAGAAAGTTTTTTGTTTATAATGATATAAAGTTCGCAACAATGGTATGATCACTTTTCTGCAGTCTTTGGGGCTATAGATGACAGAAGCGATGATAATGTTTTTGTGATTGAGGATGCCGGAGATTTTGAAGAACCTTTGTTAATGATGGAAAAGCAAAAAAGGGGTAACTGACAGTATAAAAAGATTTAAAAATCAGGAAAAAGTGCGGCCCAGACATGATTTTAGGTGAAATGCTGAAATTGCCAACCCCAAGATAATTGATTTCCTTGTCATTTTTATTTAACAGAATGTTTAACGGGGGAAATTTCCCCTGCACTTTGGGCCAAGTCTATACTTTTTTCCTATTTCACAAAAAGGGAGATCCTAACAACCAAGACAATTACCGTGGTGTTGCGCTTACAAGTGTGTTAGCAAA
>CM031599.1:101268572-101271072 GCA_018398815.1 Conus ventricosus
ATTTTAACATTTGATTTTAGATTGTCAGAAGACTAATGCCTTCAAGTTGCATAAAGAAGGTAAAGGAGGAATGAAAAGTCCTGTTCAGAATATATTACCTTAAATGACACATAATTCTCTCTCTCTCTCTCTCTCTCTCTCTCTCTCTCTCTCTCTCTCTCTCTCTCTCTCTCTCTCTCTCCTCTCTCTCTCTTTCTCTCTCCATCTTTCTTTATCTGTCTTTGTCTGTCTGTATATATATATATATATATATATATATATATATATATATATATATGTGTGTGTGTGTGTGTGTGTGTGTGTGTGTGTGTGTGTGTGTGTGTGTGTGTGCGCGCGTGCGCGCGCGCGCGCGCGCGCGCGTGTGTGTGTGTGCGTGCGTGCGTGCGTGCGTGCGTGCGTGCGTGCGTGCGTGCGTGCGTGCGTGCGTGTGTGTGATATCTATCTATCTACCTATCTAAACATCTATCTATCTATATATATACAGAGAGAGAGAGTGAGAGAGAGAGAGAGAGAGAGAGAGAGGAGAGAGAGAGAGAGTATAAGATTATTCGTTCAAACCAGTGTTACCAAGATTTGGGTAAATGTTTGCATTCATATTGTCCATTTCATTTGGGGGTTTTATGGGGTTACCAGGAAGCGTTTCGGGTCAGATGGAGGAGTATTAGGTAGGTAGAGAGTTGGGGAAAGGGGATGGAGGCTGACACTTTAAAGGAAGAAAGTGTATGGTGAAGTAAAGGTCAATGGGACTTTAGAAGTTCTGAGCTTGTGTCTTTGTATTCAGTTTGTGTCTGCTTCGTTATCCCTGTTACATCAGTGTTGGACTGTGGCCCCAAATTTAACCATATTCCGCACCATCCTCGCTCATTACCACCACGCGCCCTTCCGTATGTCATACCCCTTTCTCTGTGTGTGTGTGTCTCTCTCTTTCTCTGTCTGCCTGTCTGTATGTCTCTGTCTCTCTGTCTCTCTCTGTCTGTCTGTCTGTCTGTCTGTCTCTCTCTCTCTCTCTCTCTCTCTCTCTCTCTCTCTCGATTAGCTAAGGCTGCCAGGCCAACAAGAAGCCCATACTTTTGACATCAACAACATTTGCGTATCCATGCAAGCCCTTAATCAGTTATACCCTAAAGGGCTTTGTGAAATTTGCCAATCAAACAAATGGTGCATTCTAAAATCAATCAACCAATCTATCTATCTATCTGTTTATCTATCTATCCTATCTCATTTATCTATCTATCTATCTGTCTATCTATCTATCTATCTATCTATCTATCTATCTATCTATCTATCTATCTATCTATGTAGTTTGTAGTTTGTGATTTTTTTAAAACAAATTTCCTGATGACCCTCCATGGACTTTCTTCACTCTAGAGCTCCGGTTTGATTTAGCCTCGTACCGTAATGATTCCATTAGTTCCTTGGCATACAAGTCCCTTTTTGCTGAATTGTGTTCAAAGTTTCCATCCTTGAAAAACATTTTCACCGACGGTTTCAAATCTGAGGAGGGAGTTGCCTCTGTTGTGTTTTGTGCAGCAGATCCCCTCAGAGATGCACCAAACACATTCCAACAGACAGCTCCATCTACACTGCTGAGCTGACAGCCTTGGTCCTGGCTCTTCAAATGATCTGCAAATCAAAACAAAAAGATTTCTTTATTTTATCAGACTCCCTTTCTGCTTTGGAGGCCATTGCCGGCCGTAATCTCAAGCACCCTCAGCTGCTGAAAGTTTTGGAACTGTACACCTCCCTGAAATCAGATGGATACAACATAGTTTTTGCTTGAGTTCCCAGCCATGTGGGCATTCGAGGCAACGAGGTGGTTGATCAGCTTGCCAAGAGTGCCACAAAGGAACAGTTGAGCAGGTTGTCTATCCCTCACACTGATCTGAAACCCAAAACACACACTTATGCCAAAGACCTCTGGCAAGAGGAATGGAACTCACAGACGGAAAAACAAACTATTTAAAACCCGTCCAAACCTGAAGGAATTTTTGTCATGTTCCAGAGGCGGCCATAAAGACGAAACAGTCTTCTGCCGTTTGCACACAGGCCACTCGTTTTATACTCATTCCTATCTTTTAAAATGTGAAGAAGCTCCGTGGTGCATTCCATGTCATGTTCCACTCACAGTGAAACATTCGTGTAGAGTGTTGGGACTTGCACGGTGTGAGACACAAATATTTTACAGCAGACTCCATGAAAACCTTGTTCAGATATGTTCCACCTGATGTGATCTTTGCTTTTTTGAAAGACATTTACATTATTCATCTGATCTGAGATTTACAGTGGAAAGCTATTCAACAATATTTCGAGGGTGCTTTTAGAAGATGTATTTTACAAGGTTGTGTGAATTGATGACTTGTGAGTTGACTTCAATACGGTGAAAGACATTATATGGCCCTTTGCGTCGGATGGGCTATAAGGAACATTGCCTTACTTTACCTTATCTTACCCATCTATCTATCTATCTATCTATCTATCTATCTATATTTCTTTCTATCTA
>CM031599.1:101273572-101276072 GCA_018398815.1 Conus ventricosus
GATTCATTCAGTTGCCTGCAATATTCCGACTTAGGCAGCCTCAAGAATGTTGAGTTCGTATTTGGGATGTGGAACAGATTTGCAGTACAGAAAAGACACGGGGAATTCTGCTGTTGGTTGCATCTTTATGCTTTTGGAGAATTCATGGTGGTGGTTTGGGAAGCTTTGCGTCGTATTTGAAGATGTAATGCACGGACGAGCTGGTGTTGACCTTAGAATGGTTTCCCTGTCTGCCAGTGTGATATTCTTACTAGTCAATTCATGGGTTGTCTTCCCTGCTGGTAATGGTGCACGTGTTGGTCCACAGCCCCTTGACAGTAAACTAGACTGATGGAGGCTGAGGTACAGACTTTTCTCCCATCTTCAGATTATGTTTCTGGGAAACCACCAAGAATGCCGTTCCTGATTTCTGGAAAGTGCTCTCTTTTTCAATCGTATAATGAGGGGTGTGTTTGGCTTGTCTCACCTCACAAATCAGTATACTCCCTGTATGAAACTGCTTTGCTTTTGTCTGTTATTTAGTTATGAATGATACTCTGTTGATAGATTATGAGAAGGTCTTCGGCAGTGTGGACAGAGAGACGCTGTGGAAGCTGCTGAGGCATTACAGAGTCCCCGAGAAGATCATCTCCCTCATCCGGTCCACCTACCAGGACATGAACTGCAGGATTGCATAAGAACCAAACTCTGCATCTTCAACTCCATTGTGAAATCAATTCTGCTCTACGGATGCGAGACATGGTGGACAACACAGACGATGCAACAAAAGATTTAGACATTCTTCAACACACAGCCCTGATGTGGCCCTTTGCGGTCGGCTGGGCTATAAGCAACATTATCTTATTCTTCAACACCTGTCTGAGGCGCATCTACAAAATCCGATGGCAGGAGAAGATCCGAAACGAAGATCTGTGGGAGCGTGCGGGACAGGAACCAGTGGCCAAGCAGATACCTCGAAGGAAGTGGGGCTGGATCGGACACACCCTGAGGAATCCAGCGTCCAGCACCACACGCCAAGCCCTGACATGGAACCTGCAGGGAAAGAGGAAGAGAGGCCAGCTTTGCAGCAGCTGGAAGCGAGACACTGAGGCGGAGCTGAAACAACAAGGGACCAACTGGACTGGAATGACCAGGGCCATACTTACATGTCGTGGGTAACGGGGAAGTTACCTACTACCGCCTTGTAAGCTCAAAGGTCCGTTACTTGCAGATCCATATGTCGAGAGTAACCTTTAACCTCGTGGTTTGCAGTGGGTGAGGGGTGGGCAATGTACAACGAGGACAGGGCATGAGTTCGCCATGGATTAGATCAAAACAAAGCCACTGGACACGTTCAATGATCACGAACTTCACGCAAAGTTAAGATTTCGTCGTCACAACGTCTTCCAGCTGAAAGACACTCTCCGAGAAAACATTGAATTTGATTTGCACAGACTGAGACACGGAACTCGGCCCCCTGCTCTACTAGTGTGTCTGTAGCTCCCAAGTTCGTCTGCTACGATAGTTGGCTTAGCTCTTGGTGTGTGTGTGTGTGTGTGTGTGTGTGTGTGTGTGTGTGTGTGTGTGTGTGTGTGTGTGACTTCACCATGTTTATGTCCTTTTAAAAGTTGTATCAAACTTGTTTTAGTTAAGCTGCTTTTTCAGTCTTTGTGTGTGTCTGTGTCAGCGTGTTTGTGGGCATGCGCAGAAGGTTGGGGGTTATTCTAGACATACGCAGAAGGAGGGAATCCCTCTTTTTATCTGACCTTCACCCTTTGATTTCTGGACACTTTGTAGGTAAAAACCGAGACAAAACCCAGCGGATATAGATACGAAAGTAGAATGCGCTGAACCCACAGGGTTTGTACCCAGACGTTAATCTCGTTGTAGAAGTAAGTTTACCGACGACATGTAAGTACGGCCCCAGAACAGCCCAGAACAGAGTGCGATGGCGAAGGGTCGTCGATGGCCTATGCTCCACTGGGAGCGATGGCCATAACGAATGATAACATTGTGTTGCGTATAGGGTGTTCAAACTGAACAGCATATCCTTGAACTTCATGGAACAGGGAAGAAGAAATTCTGCCAGCAGCTTTCCGTGTTGCTAGATACGTCTCTCAATACGTGCTGTGCATTACAGCACGGCCTTGTTGTCAGGGCAGGTAAAAATGTTGTTTAATCCAACCATTGTTACCTTAGGTTCTGTGGTCTAACAAACCCAATTTACGTTGCTAAAAAGACTCAAGCTCATGCGCACACACACACACACACACACACACACACACACACATGCACACACACACACACACACACACACACACACACACACACACACACACACACACACACACACACACACACACACACACAACACACACCACACACACACACACACACACACACACACACACACACACACACACACACACACACACAACACACACACACACACACACACACACACACACACACACACACACTCACACACACACAACACACACACACACACACACACACACAC
>CM031599.1:101281072-101291072 GCA_018398815.1 Conus ventricosus
ATAGAACTTGCACGAAAGTCAGCTCAAAAACCCTTTAGTGGAGAACATATCAGATCTCCACTCGTCTGTTAAATGATGGGAAATTATCACGAAACTGCCTGATATCTCTAGTCACAGATCATCTGCAACTGGCTTGTCTTTAATCTCCCCATCAATGGTCCCGAGCTGTACATGGCAAATTTATGATAACACTTTAGGGAGTGATCATATTCCCATAGTTATTTCTCTGAGAGGATTTGTAGTGAGCCAAGATGACAGTAAGGATAAAATCCCAAAGTTTGATTACAAGCGAGCTGACTGGGCCAAATTTCAATCTGTGCTGTCTTCATATGACGTAAATTCTTTTGATAAATCTGACATAGAATCTATGTACAGTCATTTACTATCTTACTACTGCACGCAGCCGGGAGGCAATTCCGATTCTTAGTCAATCAAAATCTCTCAAACACACGGTAAAGTGTTGTAGACAGAATCTTGCAGAAACGCTGTTGATAAAAATAAAAGCACGTTTAAACTGTACGCAAAAGTAAAAAAGATAAAAGGGAGCATACCAGTTAGAAAATGCCAAAAATCAAAGGAATAAAGTAATTGAAAACGCTAAACACGAGTACTGGTCATCATTTTTGTTTTAATGAAATAAGTGAACACAAAGATATCAATAAAAATTTGGAAAAAGATCCATGAAATGAAAAACGGAATCCATTTACCTACATATCCAATCATAATAGGTGCAAAAAAAATTCATTTGGCAAAACATAAAGCAGAATCATTTGCTGACATGTTTTCCAAAAACAGCTCCTTCTGTAGGTTATCAGACAAATGCAGAGCTATGAGGGAAAACCAATCTAACGAAGAAATGTACGTTGATCCTGACGAAAATAATGATCATTATCTAAATGCTGATATTACTTTTCAGGAATTACACTCTGCTATTTCTTCATTGTCTAACAAGAAAACGTCTGTTGGTTTAGATGCCATTTCTAATTAAATGTTTAAACATATACCACAAAATTGTGTTTTACTTCTACATGAAATTATTAATAAATGTTGGATTGAAGGGTACATACCTTCTATATGGAGAGACTCAATTATTGTTCCCGTTTTAAAGAATGGAAAATCAATGACAAACACAAATAGCTATCGACCTATAGCTCTTACATCTCATGTTTGTAAACTAATGGAGATAATTATTCTAAACAGATTGACATACTTTTGTGAAAAAAACTGGCATTATCCCCGCAAACCAGGCTGGCTTTAGAAAGGGCAGGTCTACTATTGATCATCTTGTAAAGCTAACTACGCAAGTTAAACACCAGTTTGCTAGAAGACAAAACGTTCTCGCCACATTTTTCGATATCAACAAGGCATTTGATCATGTTTGGCATGATAGGCTTTTATATAAATTGAAAACTATAGGTCTCTGTGATCATATTTATAAATTTGTTAAAACATTCCCGACCAATAGAAGCATTCAGACAAGAATTGGTAATACTTATTCATCCAAAAGATTACTAAATATGGGTGGTGTGCATCTTATGTCAAATCTTTCTTGGAATTTTTACTTGGAACATATAATAAATCAAGCTAGAAAATCTCTTAATCTGCTCAAAGTTATATCTATATATAAGCAAACAAAGTTGGGGCCAGGAAACAAAAAGTTTAATACATCTTTCTTCTGCTTTAGTTAGATCCAAATTGTCATATGCACAAGAGGTCTTTTTTAGTGCTCCTAAGTACTTATAAAAAAAAGCTTAAGTGTATAGACTCTAAGGCATTCAGATTAACCCTTGGTGTTCCATTTCATGCTTCAGCTTTAGGAACGTTCGAACATACCATGAAACTGGTGTCTTACCTCTTGATGACCATCGTAAACTAGCCTGCGCTAAGTACATTCTTCGCTGCTCAACTATCCAAAGTGCTAACCAAACGGAACTGGATATGAGGTCTGATGTAGACTTTCCTAAACGTGCTAAAAGCATTCGAGCCACTAAAGCGATACTCACATATTCTTCTCACTTGTTGACAAATTCAGGTATCAATCATAAAAAGCATATGATCCTCTTAACCTGACGCTGTCGAATGGGCGAGCGCTATCCTACAAGAAGAACTATTGGTATATAAACAGATAGATCCAGACCACATCTCTACTAATCCACCTCTGCGGGCGAGCGCTATCCTGCATGAAGAACTATTGGTACATAAACAGAAAGATCCTGACAACTTCTCTACTAACCCACCCCCGAGGATCTGCTTGAAGGAAGGTAAGAGATTCTGTGCATCCTCGCAACAAGCAATGGGCCATGACAGACCTACCAGCCGTGGGTGGAAGAAATTTCTAAAGCCTTAGAAACATCCTCAAGCCCTACACTCTGTCCCGAGAGTTACTTGCTGGTTGACAATTCTGATGTCCGTGGCTGTGAAAAAAGGAGCTTGACTTGACTTGACTTGATCCCTTAGACGTCGGTCCGTGGGGGCACCCCTGAAGCAGTGACAACCATCCTTCTCCATTCCTCTCTGTTCTCTGCCCTCCGTAATGTATTTCTCAGCCGCAGGCCTGTCCACTCCGTGATGTTATCCTCCCATCTTTTCCTTTGTCGACCTCTTCGCCTTTGTCCTGGTACTGTGCCCTGCATGATTGTCTTGGCAAGGCCTGTCGATCGTATGATGTGTCCATACCATTTCAATTTGCGTCTTTTTACTGAGGTTAGGAGATCGACATATGGACCAATTTCATTCTCAATGCGCTTTTTAACTTCCACATTGCTGATGTGATCTCTGTATGAGATGCCAAGGAGTCGTCTGAAGCACCTCATTTCCATTGTTTGGATCTTTTTCTCAAGGTCTGATTTCAACGTCCATGACTCACAAGCATATAAGAATATCGCCATAACTAAGGATCGCATCAGTCTAATCTTTGAGCTGATGGAGATGTTTTTGTTTCTCCAAAGAGGCGTTAGCTTAGATAGCGTGGCTGTGGTCTGAGCGACTCTTGAGATGATTTCAGGTCTTGATCCTTCATCTGAGATTGTTGCCCCCAAGTACTTAAATGTGTTGACTGGCTCAAGCTTTCTGCTGTTGATGGTTATGTCTAGGGTAAAGCCGATTGGGTTGTTAGTCATGACCTTTGTCTTTTCCGCACTTATTTCCATACCATAATCAGCAGAGGTGTTGTTGAGTCTGTTGGTCAGGTGCACTAGCTCTTGTTCGTTTCCAGCTAGTCCATCTATGTCGTCGGCAAAACGGAGGTTGGTGATGGTTCTCCCTCCAATATTTACGGTTCCTTCATGGTCTTCTAGCGCATCGGTCATAATTCTTTCAAGGAAGACATTGAAAAGTGTGGGGGAGAGTAGACAGCCCTGTCGCACTCCAACGGTAGTTCGGAACCACTCGCCTATGTTGTTACCGAAGAAAACGGCACTTGTGGCTTTATTGTAGAGGCTTTCAATAATTCTAATGAGGTTGGCATTGATGTTGAAGAGTTTCATTGTTGCCCATAATGCTTCGTGCCACACTCGGTCGAAGGCCTTCTTGAAGTCTATGAATACGTGGTACAGATGTTGTTGGTGTTGGTTGTACTTCTCACACAGTATTCTTAGATTGAATATCTGCTGTATGGTACTTCGTCCTGGCCTGAACCCCGCCTGTTCTTCAGCGATGATCTTTTCTGTTT
The DNA here is from genome assembly GCA_018398815.1 of Conus ventricosus. NCBI lineage: Eukaryota > Metazoa > Mollusca > Gastropoda > Neogastropoda > Conidae > Conus > Conus ventricosus. The sequence continues at coordinate 101,284,743 of CM031599.1, forward strand.
GTGGGTTCAGTCTATTCAGGATTACTTTCAGCATAACTTTGCTTGGGTGGCTGATGAGGCTAATCGTGCGATAGTTTTGGCATTGCTGTAGGTTGCCTTTTTTTGGTAACGTGATGATAAGTGACTGCGTCCAGGGAGTAGGCCATTTCCCGGTTTCCCAGATTCTGTTGCATATTGTAAGTAACATGTCCACCATTGGATCTCCTCCTACCTTGATCAATTCTGCCGGTATGTTATCAAAAAAGGAGCTAGTCATCCATATATAATATTTCGTGGATTTCAATACAAGGCACATCTTTCATCTGTTGACCTGTAAAACCCTCAGTGACCCATCGTATGACTGTGGGCCACCATGGACCACCTTGTTTACCTCCTCTTCTGTGTGCAGTGTGGATATGCAGAGTATGTTGCTGAAATCAAGTACAGCTGCGTGTGCCAAATCTGACCCGATTGCTCACACATGAAAGACAGGCAAGATTTCAAGTGAGAAGACGTCCAGAACCCTGAAGGCAATGAAAGAGACACCTGAAAGGGGTTCCACCTGGATCTGGTTGAGAAGGGATAAAAGTGAACTTCATAAGGCTTAAATATTGCAACTGAGAGCAGCTGCCCCATAATACTACAGGAACCAATCCCTTCATCGCCAGGAACAAAATGGCAGAAAAGGCATTTGGGAGTCATGACATGCAGCTCGTCCTCCTTAAAGTGTAAGGACTTCAGGGCTGAGGACCTTCTGCTGTCAAGCTCTCCCTACTGTTGTTTCTACAGACAATGCACGTGATACGACACATCAAAACAGGACAGCGCACTGTGAACGACCTGAGCTCTACACAGCACAGCGCACTGTGAATGACCTGAGCTCTACACAGCACAGTGCACTGTGAATGACCAGAGCTCTACACAGCACAGCGCACTGTGAATGACCTGAGCTCTACACAGCACAGCGCACTGTGAATGACCTGAGCTCTACACAGGACAGCGCACTGTGAATGACCTGAGCTCTACACAGCACAGCGCACTGTGAGTGACCTGAGCTCTACACAGCACAGCGCACTGTGAATGACCTGAGCTCTACACAGCACAGCGCACTGTGAATGACCTGAGCTCTACACAACACAGTGCACTGTAAATGACCTGAGCTCTACACAGGACAACACAGTGCACTGTGAATGACCTGGGCTCTACACAGGACAGTGCACTGTGAATGACCTGAGCTCTACACAGGACAACACAGTGCACTATAAATGACCTGAGCTCTACACAACACAGTGCACTGTGAATGACCTGAGCTCTACACAACACAGTGCACTGTGAATGACCTGAGCTCTACACAGGACAACACAGAGCACTATAAATGACCTGAGCTCTACACAGGACAACACAGTGCACTGTGAATGACCTGAGCTCTACACAGCACAGTGCACTATGAATGACCTGAGCTCTACACAGCACAGTGCACTATGAATGACCTGAGCTCTACACAGCACAGTGCACTATGAATGACCTGAGCTCTACACAGGACAACACAGTGCACTGTGAATGACCTGAGCTCTACACAGGACAACAACAGTGCACTGTGAATGACCTGAGCTCTACACACGCACAGTGCACTGTGAATGACCTGAGCTCTACACAACACAGTGCACTGTGAATGACCTGAGCTCTACACAGGACACCACATTCCACTGTGAATGACCTGAGCTCTACGCAGCACAGTGCACTGTGAATGACCTGAGCTCTACACAGGACATTGCACTGTGAATGACCTGAGCTCTACACAGCACAGTGCACTGTGAATGACCTGAGCTCTACACAGCACAGTGCACTGTGAATGACCTGAGCTCTACACAGCACAGCGCACTGTGAATGACCTGAGCTCTACACAGCACAGCGCACTGTGAGTGACTGAGCTGTACACAGCACAGCGCACTGTGAATGACCTGAGCTCTACACAGCACAGCGCACTGTGAATGACCTGAGCTCTACACAGCGCACTGTGAACGACCTGATCTCTACACAGCACAGCGCACTGTGAATGACCAGAGCTCTACACAGCACAGTCCACTGTGAATGACCTGAGCTCTACACAGCACAGTCCACTGTGAATGACCTGAGCTCTACACAGCACAGTGCACTGTGAGTGACCTCTCTACACAGGACAGTGCACTGTGAATGACCTGAGCTCTACACAGGGCAGCGCACTGTGAATGACCTGAGCTCTACACAGCACAGTGCACTGTGAATGACCTGAGCTCTACACAAGACAGCGCACTGTGAATGACCTGAGCTCTACACAGCACAGCGCACTGTGAATGACCTGAGCTCTACACAGCACAGCGCACTGTCAATGACCTGAGCTCTACACAGCACAGCGCACTGTGAATGACCTGAGCTCTACACAGCACAGTGCACTGTGAATGACCTGAGCTCTACACAGCACAGCGCACTGTGAATGACCTGAGCTCTACACAGCACAGTGCACTGTGAATGACCTCAGCTCTACACAGCACAGTGCACTGTGAATGACCTGAGCTCTACACAGCACAGTGCACTGTGAATGACCTGAGCTCTACACAACACAGTGCACTGTGAATGACCTGAGCTCTACACAGGACACCACATTCCACTGTGAATGACCTGAGCTCTACGCAGCACAGTGCACTGTGAATGACCTGAGCTCTACACAGGACATTGCACTGTGAATGACCTGAGCTCTACACAGCACAGTGCACTGTGAATGACCTGAGCTCTACACAGCACAGTGCACTGTGAATGACCTGAGCTCTACACAGCACAGCGCACTGTGAATGACCTGAGCTCTACACAGCACAGCGCACTGTGAGTGACTGAGCTTTACACAGCACAGCGCACTGTGAATGACCTGAGCTCTACACAGCACACGCACTGTGAATGACCTGAGCTCTACACAGCGCACTGTGAACGACCTGATCTCTACACAGCACAGCGCACTGTGAATGACCAGAGCTCTACACAGCACAGTCCACTGTGAATGACCTGAGCTCTACACAGCACAGTGCACTGTGAGTGACCTCTCTACACAGGACAGTGCACTGTGAATGACCTGAGCTCTACACAGGGCAGCGCACTGTGAATGACCTGAGCTCTACACAGCACAGTGCACTGTGAATGACCTGAGCTCTACACAAGACAGCGCACTGTGAATGACCTGAGCTCTACACAGCACAGCGCACTGTGAATGACCTGAGCTCTACACAGCACAGCGCACTGTGAATGACCTGAGCTCTACACAGCACAGCGCACTGTGAATGACCTGAGCTCTACACAGCACAGTGCACTGTGAATGACCTGAGCTCTACACAGCACAGCGCACTGTGAATGACCTGAGCTCTACACAGCACAGTGCACTGTGAATGACCTCAGCTCTACACAGCACAGTGCACTGTGAATGACCTGAGCTCTACACAACACAGCGCACTGTGAACGACCTGAGCTCTACACAACACAGCGCACTGTGAATGACCTGAGCTCTACACAGCACAGCGCACTGTGAATGACCTGAGCTCTACACAGCGTACTGTGAATGACCTGAGCTCTACACAGCGCACTGTGAATGACCTGAGCTCTACACAGCGCACTGTGAATGACCAGAGCTCTACACAGCGCACTGTGAATGACCTGAGCTCTACACAGCGCACTGTGAATAACCTAAGCTCTACACAGCGCACTGTGAATGACCTGAGCTCTACACAGCGCACTGTGAATGACCTGAGCTCTACACAACACAGTGCACTGTGAATGACCTGAGCTCTACACAGTGCGCTGTGAATGACCTGAGCTCTACACAGCACAGCGCACTGTGAATGACCTGAACTATACACAGCACAGCGCACTGTCATGACCTGCGCTCTACACAGTGCACTGTGAATGACCTGAGCTCTACACAGGACAAAGCACTGTGAATGACCTGAACTCAACACAGGACAGCGCACTGTGAATGACCTGAGCTCTACACAGCACATTGCACTGTGAATGACCTGGGCTCTACACAGCACAGCGCACTGTCAATGACCTCAGCTCTACACAGTGCACTGTGAATGACCTGAGGTCTACACAGCACAGCGCACTGTGAATGACCTGAGCTCTACACAGCACAGCGCACTGTGAGTGACCTGAGCTCTACACAGCACAGCGCACTGTGAATGACCTGAGCTCTACACAGCACAGCGCACTGTGAATGACCTGAGCTCTACACAGGACAGCGCACTGTCAATGACCTGAGCTCTACACAGCACAGCGCACTGTGAATGACCTGAGCTCTACACAGGACAGCGCACTGTCAATGACCTGAGCTCTACACAGCACAGCGCACTGTGAATGACCTGAGCTCTACACAGCACAGCGCACTGTCAATGACCTGAGCTCTGCACAGCACAGCGCACTGTGAATGACCTGAGCTCTACACAGCACAGCGCACTGTGAATGACCTGAGCTCTACACAGCACAGCGCACTGTGAATGACCTGAGCTCTACACAGCACAGCACACTGTGAATGACCTGAGCTCTACACAGCACAGCGCACTGTGAATGACCTGAGCTCTACACAGCACAGCGCACTGTGAATGACCTGAGCTCTACACAGGACAGCGCACTGTCAATGACCTGAGCTCTACACAGCACAGCGCACTGTGAATGACCTGAGCTCTACACAGCACAGCGCACTGTCAATGACCTGAGCGCGTTGCATGCCCATTGAGACGGCCCTCCCAGATGGCCACGCACTTGACACAGAGTGGAGAGACATGCCGGATTGAGACAGAGAGGAGAGACATGCGGGATTGAGACAGAGAGGAGAGACATGCCGGATTGAGACAGAGAGGAGAGACATGTCGGATTGACACAAAGAGGAGAGACATGTCGGATTGAGACAGAGAGGAGAGACATGTCGGACTGAGACAGAGAGGAGGGACATGCCAGATTGAGACAGAGAGGAGAGACATGTCGGATTGACACAGAGAGGAGGACATGTCGGATTGAGACAGAGAGGAGAGACATGTCGGATTGACACAGAGAGGAGAAACATGTCGGATTGACACAGAGAGGAGAGACATGTCGGATTGACACAGAGAGGAGAGACATGTCGGATTGACACAGAGAGGAGGGACATGTCGGCTTTACACAGAGAGGAGGGACATGTCGGATTGACACAGAGAGGAGAAACATGTCGGATTGAGACAGAGAGGAAGGACATGTCGGATTGACACAGAGAGGAGAAACATGTCGGATTGAGACAGAGAGGAGAGACATGTCGGATTGAGACAGAGAGGAGAGACATGTCGGATTGAGACAGAGAGGAGAGACATGTCGGATTGAGACAGAGGAGAGACATGTCGGATTGACACAGAGAGGAGAGACATGCCGGATTGAGACAGAGAGGAGAGACATGTCGGACTGAGACAGAGAGGAGAGACATGCCGGATTGAGACAGAGAGGAGAGACATGCCAGATTGAGACAGAGAGGAGAGAGATGCCGGATTGAGACAGAGAGGAGAGACATGTCGGATTGACACAGAGAGGAGAAACATGTCGGATTGACACAGAGAGGAGAGACATGTCGGATCGAGACAGAGAGGAGAGACATGTCGGATTGAGACAGAGAGGAGAGACATGTCGGATTGAGACAGAACGAGAGACATGCGGGATTGAGACAGAGAGGAGAGACATGCCGGATTGAGACAGAGAGGAGAGACATGTCGGATTGAGACAGAGAGGAGAGACATGTCGGATTGAGACAGAGAGGATAGACATGTCGGAGTACCAGAAATCACAACTATGTGTCCTTGTGGACTGAATATTTTGGCCTAGAAATTGGAACTGACATTCTTTCACTCATTCCCATTGACCTTGTATGTGTGTGTGTGTGTGTGTGTGTGTGTGTGTGCGTGCGTGCGTGCGTGCGTGCGTGCGTGCGTGCGTGCGTGCGTGCGTGCGTGCGTGCGTGCGTGCGTGCGTGTGTGTGTGTGTGTGTGTGGTGTGTGTGTGTGTGTGTGTGTGTGTGTTGTGTGTGTGGTGTGTGTGAAAACCACATTGGTTACGAAATTGTATGCAATTTTCTTTACGGTATGGACGTTTTGGAATTATCATGAAGGCAATTCTTCTGATCTGAATGTCTTAAGTGTTTAAGAGGTGACCACAAATTTCTGATTGTTTCCATTTCGTAATTAGTGAATTAGCTTTTGAGATGTGAAACGAGTGCATATTAGGAATTCACTTGATTCTGATTGCATTTGCACAGTTTATGTCACTAGCCACAAAACTATTTGGTTACCAGACACTTCTGCTCAGTTGCAG
>CM031599.1:101306072-101308572 GCA_018398815.1 Conus ventricosus
GTGTGTGTGTGTGTGTGTGTGTGTGTGTGTGTGTGTGTGTGTGTGTTTGAGAGAGAGAGAGAGAGAGTGTATCTGAGTGTGCATGTGTTGTGGTGTGTGTGTGTGTGTGTGTGTGTGTGTGTGTGTGTGTGTGTGTGTGTGTGTGTGTGTGTGTGTGTGTGTGTGTGTGTGTGTGTGTGTGTGTGTGTGTGTGTGTGCAAGCACGCGCGCGCGTGCACACGTGTGTTTTGCGTGTGTGTGGCCCTGTCATCAGAACTGAGTCTAAACAAGTAAGAATGCAACTGAACTATACATCACTCAAGCAGACACGAACATACCCGTTTCAGACAGACAGGGTGGGGGCCGAAATAGCTCAGTTGGTAGAGCGCCGGACTCGTGATCTTGGGATTGCGGGTTCGAATTTCGGTACAGGGGGATTTTCCCTCGGAGTTAACACTGGTTCTGACTCCATTCCCCATGCAGTCCTTTGAATGGGACTATAAACCGAGGTTCCGTGTGTGAACGCACGCACAACATCTTGCACACACGTAAAATCCCATTAACATATTTCGGAGGAGAAGGCCAGTTTGGCCGTTGGTATGGATGACACGTTTAAACATAGCATGCACCTTCCCCGAAGATGGAGTATGGCTGCCTTAATGGCGGGATTAAAAACGGCCATACACACAAATCTCCATTGCCTGTTTATACAGACAGTGTCCGTAGGAGTATCAGCCTGCTTACGCAGAAAAAAAACACCCCCAGAACCCCCCAAAAAACCCAAACATACAGGGGGACACAGTGTCAGACTGAGCAACAGTGACAAACCACATCTTCCTACTTCTCCACTTTCAAAGGCTGTCACAGGACGTTCTTCACCACTCAACATAGATGATTGATTATCCCCCCCCCCTCTTTTTTCCCCTCTCCAAAGGAAACACGTGTACACACAAAGCTGACACAGTACGCAGTATGGCATCCGTTTGCCAAGTTTAAGCTTGGTAATCTATTCTACTTACAGTTGTCGTGGAAGACCAAAGATCCCTACAGAGCGGAAGTGTATTGTTCAGATTTATGAGCGAGAAACAAAGAAATTGCTACTCTTTGAAGATCGCTCATTTTACACCTCAGGCCTGTTTAGTATAAGTGAAACTCTGGAGACCACATCCTCAATGCTGTTCATGTTGCCTTTCTCTTCCTGGAAGCACGCTTCAGAAGCTGGTTCTGATTTCGCTGAGGGCTACAGTCTCTGTCGTTCTGCTGTTTGTTTGAATGTCTTTGTACTGAGTCATTCAATCTGTTGGTATGTCGTCCTGCTGTTTGTTTGAATGTCTTTGTACTGAGTCTTTGAATCTTTTGGATTTCATGCCTGCTCTTCCATCGCTCTCTCTCTGTCTCTCTCTCTGTCTCTGTCTCTGTCTCTGTCTCTGTCTCTCTCTCTCTCTCTCTCTCTCTCTCTCTCTCTCTCTCTCTCTCTCTCTCTCTCTCTCTCCAGGAGTGTTATGCAGCTGAAGTGAGCAGGCAAAAAAACTCATGGAAATTGGATCGCACCATTCTGGATGCCTGAAAATGGGTATCAACGCGAGGAAGAGTGTGCACGTGTGTGTGTGTGTGTGTGTGTGTGTGTGTGTGTGTGTGTGTGTGTGTGTGTGTGTGTGTGTGTGTGTGTGTGTGTGTGTGTGTGTGTGTGTGTGTGTGTGTGTGTGCGTGTGTTGGGTGTGTGTGTGTGTGTGTGTGTGTGCGTGTGTTGGGTGTGTGTGTGTGTGTGTGTGTGTGTGTGTGTGTGTGTGTGTGTGTGTGTGTGTGTGTGTGTGTGTGTGTGTGTGTGTGTGCGCGTGTGTTGGGTGTGTGTGTGTGTGTGTGTGTGTGTGTGTGTGTGTGTGTGTGTGTGTGTGTGTGTGTGTGTGTGTGTGTGTGTGTGTGTGTGTGTGTGTGTGTGTGCTAGAGGTCCAGGGGAAGAGGGTGACAGTGTATTCGATTTTCTTCATACATGTTTGTTTGTCAGTCCTTAGTCAGCACACGTCACTGAACAAGTGATAACTGTTTCCCATTCTCTTTCATGTTCGACTCGGACGGCTGATATACTTTGTATTACGTACTACATTTCTCAACGTTGTTAAGGCCTCACCTGCTCAGATACTGTAGAAAAAGCACAGAAAGGTCCTGATGATATTGGATTGGGTTGGGGTCACAGAAAGGTCCTGATGATATCGGATTGGGTTTGGGTCAGTCTGTAGGGGGATGAATCAGTTCTCCATTGTTAATACCAGGAAACCCCGCGAAGCTGAGGGGAAAAATGGGGCTATTGAAGACCATGTTGAAAGCAGTTCTCCAACTAACAGTGACTCCACTTAACGGTGATATTCAGATTTTCTATAGAACGAATTCATGGCCTGAGCACAAATGTGGTACCCTTTACGCCACGCGCGCGCGCGCGCGCGTGTGTGTGTTTGTGTATTTAATTTTCATCCATCAAATATTTGGCCTAAGAAGATGGACAAAAAAAAATAAAAGAGAGAGA
>CM031599.1:101311072-101316072 GCA_018398815.1 Conus ventricosus
GGACCGAGAAAATGCGCGGCTTTTGGAACACATAGCCGTATTACATTAAATGTTTCTCTGCAGGCGTTTTCTTGAAGGCACTCTGACACAGTCCAGAAGCCCACCCTATTTACTGGTCTTTATTCGGTTCAAGCATCAATAGGACCTTCGTAAGTAAACAAACCAACCAACGAAAAAGCCACAGAGGGTGATATCGCCCGATTTGTTTTGGCTTGAAAATCGATGAAATAAAGTATGAATGAACATATCTAATAATCTGTTCCTAAGGGAACAAGTGCACCGAAAACAGATAAATATAACCTCCACCAACCTCCTCTCCACCCCACACCTCTTCGCCCCATTCCGTCCACTGCTCCTCCCTCCACTACCTTGAACTTCAGCCATGCCCACCGTCCGTTCCTTTATCAGCACAAACAAGGTGAGCGCCTCTGATTCTCCTCTCATCTCCAGGGGACATCATCTGGCATTTGAAAAGAGGCGACGTCTCTTTCAGGTGCCACAGGATTGAAGTGATCTCCCCTGGACTGACCCCCACACAGAGCAATGGCTCATGATGGTAATGTTGTCACCACGCCTATAACCTAGTCACTCCAAACATAATCAGTTGATCAGAAAGTTGGGGTAGGGGCACAGCGAAAGGGTGGTGGTGGTGGTGGCCAAAAAACCAAACCAAAACAAACCAACACCCAAACCAAACCAACCAAACCAAACCAAACACCAAACCAAACCAAACCAAACCAAACCAAACAATAAACCAAACCAAACCAAACCAAACCAAACCAAACCAAACAAATAAACCAAACCAAACCAACCAAACCAAACCAAACCAAACCAAACCAAACCAAAAAACCAAACAAAACCAAACCAACAACAAAAACCAAACCAAACCAAACCAAACCAAACCAAACCAAACCAAACAACCAAACCAAACCAACCAACCAAACCCAACCACAACCAACCCCCCAAACAAACCAACCAAACCAACCAAACCAAACCAAACCAAACCAAACCAAAACCAAACCAAACCAAACCAAACCAAACCAAACCAAACCAAACCAAACCAAACCCAAACCAAACACCAACAAACCACAAACCCAAACCAAACCACAAACCAAACCCAAACATTGCACGCCACCGTACAACGGCCAACACAAAAGAGCTGCCAAAAAGAAAGACACAAAAGATGCATTGCCGACATATAACGCTTTTCTAAACTATTAGACAAAATTCTAGGTCCATTATTAGAAGGAGGGAGGAAGAGAGAGAGATTGGCGGAGAGAGATACGATTAAGTCAGAGATTTAGAGAGAGAGAGAACTAGGTATAAGGAAAAGCAGGCTTTTCAAGAGACATGGGAGAGGAGCCACTGTCAACCTGAAGTCACTGAACTAAACGGAGGCGTCATGTTAGTCTCTCTCTCTCACTCTCTCTCTCTCTCTCTCTCTCTCTCTCTCTCTCTCTCTCTCTCTCTCTCTCTTTTTTTTTTTAAATCCTTCTCGTGTGCCCCCTCACTGACATTACTAACTCCTACATCCATCATTTCACCCCCGCCCCATCCCACCCATCCCCAGACACAGCCACACTTGTCCTGTTGCAGCCCAAAGATGGTTGTCCACAGGGAGCAGTCCATGTCAGGTTGTCAAGAGGCAGCCTGAGAGAGGAGACACCACTCGGCTGCAGAGTGACTCCAGTGGTTTTCCTCTGTGCCTGAGACAGCACTCGGCTGCAGAGTCACTCCAGTGGTGTCCTCTGTGCCTGAGACAGCACTCGGCTGCAGAGTCACTCCAGTGGTGTCCTCTGTGCCTGAGACAGCACTCGGCTGCAGAGTCACTCCAGTGGTGTCCTCTGTGCCTGAGACAGCACTCGGCTGCAGAGTCACTCCAGTGGTGTCCTCTGTGCCTGAGACAGCACTCGGCTGCAGAGTGACTCCCGTGGTGTCCTCTGTGCCTGAGACAGCACTCGGCTGCAGAGTCACTCCAGTGGTGTCCTCTGTGCCTGAGACAGCACTCGGCTGCAGAGTCACTCCAGTGGTGTCCTCTGTGCCTGAGACAGCACTCGGCTGCAGAGTCACTCCAGTGGTGTCCTCTGTGCCTGAGACAGCCATCGGCTGCAGAGTCACTCCAGTGGTGTCCTCTGTGCCTGAGACAGCACTCGGCTGCAGAGTCACTCCAGTGGTGTCCTCTGTGCCTGAGACAGCACTCGGCTGCAGAGTGACTCCAGTGGTGTCCTCTGTGCTGAGACAGCACTCGGCTGCAGAGTCACTCCAGTGGTGTCCTCTGTGCCTGAGACAGCACTCGGCTGCAGAGTCACTCCAGTGGTGTCCTCTGTGCCTGAGACAGCACTCGGCTGCAGAGTCACTCCAGTGGTGTCCTCTGTGCCTGAGACAGCACTCGGCTGCAGAGTCACTCCAGTGGTGTCCTCTGTGCCTGAGACAGCACTCGGCTGCAGAGTCACTCCAGTGGTGTCCTCTGTGCCTGAGACAGCACTCGCTGCAGAGTCACTCCCGTGGTGTCCTCTGTGCCTGAGACAGCACTCGGCTGCAGAGTCACTCCAGTGGTGTCCTCTGTGCCTGAGACAGCACTCGGCTGCAGAGTGACTCCAGTGGTGTCCTCTGTGCCTGAGACAGCACTCGGCTGCAGAGTCACTCCAGTGGTGTCCTCTGTGCCTGAGACAGCACTCGGCTGCAGAGTCACTCCAGTGTGTCCTCTGTGCCTGAGACAGCACTCGGCTGCAGAGTCACTCCAGTGGTGTCCTCTGTGCCTGAGACAGCCATCGGCTGCAGAGTCACTCCAGTGGTGTCCTCTGTGCCTGAGACAGCACTCGGCTGCAGAGTCACTCCAGTGGTGTCCTCTGTGCCTGAGACAGCACTCGGCTGCAGAGTGACTCCAGTGGTGTCTCTGTGCCTGAGACAGCACTCGGCTGCAGAGTCACTCCAGTGGTGTCCTCTGTGCCTGAGACAGCACTCGGCTGCAGAGTCACTCCAGTGGTGTCCTCTGTGCCTGAGAAGCACTCGCTGCAGAGTCACTCCAGTGGTGTCCTCTGTGCCTGAGACAGCACTCGGCTGCAGAGTCACTCCAGTGGTGTCCTCTGTGCTGAGACAGCACTCGGCTGCAGAGTCACTCCAGTGGTGTCCTCTGTGCCTGAGACAGCACTCGGCTGCAGAGTCACTCCAGTGGTGTCCTCTGTGCCTGAGACAGCACTCGGCTGCAGAGTCACTCCAGTGGTGTCCTCTGTGCCTGAGACAGCACTCGGCTGCAGAGTCACTCCAGTGGTGTCCTCTGTGCCTGAGACAGCACTCGGCTGCAGAGTCACTCCAGTGGTGTCCTCTGTGCCTGAGACAGCACTCGGCTGCAGAGTCACTCCAGTGGTGTCCTCTGTGCCTGAGACAGCACTCGGCTGCAGAGTCACTCCAGTGGTGTCCTCTGTGCCTGTTCTGATGCAACACATGCAGGACACCACACAATGAAACCCTACTGACGACAATCATTGCTGGTGACGGAGCCAGCATTAGTCAGCGTCCTCATCCAGACGGTTCCATATGTCCATTCAGCGGCCAGACCCTGGAACTTGCCGCAGCAGACGATGTTGACAGGAAACTCACTATGGGCGCTGCTTAGAAGACCGAATTCTTTTCCGCATACTTTGTCCAGACTTGGGGTAAATGAGAGCTGCGTATGATGTGTAAACGACATATAGTGCGTGCGTCTGGTCCACGGAGGTCATCTCTCTCTCTCTCTCTCTCTCTCTCTCTCTCTCTCTCTCTCTCTCTCTCTCTCTCTCTTCTCTCTCTCTCTCTCTCTCGTGTGTGTGTGTGTGTGTGTGTGTGTGTGTGTGTGTGTGTGTGTGTGTGTGTGTGTGTGTGTGTGTGTGTGTGTGTGTGTGTGTGTGTGTGCATACTAGCAAATGCGCTGACATATGTCTATATGCAAAAGTCTCCTCCGTTGTCATTTTTCTGGCAGTTCCCATCCTAGATCAGTTGGATAGCGGCATCACCACCACCCTCCTCCCTCTTTCTTTCGCCTTCTGTAGCAGGGAGGGGAAACCACCGGTCAGGAACTCTAGAAATGGTTGCAAAGGAGGAACGGAGGCAAATGGACGGAAGACAATACACACTCCAGGTTCAGTCAAACTCTGTGCATCGAATTTTCCATGATGAATGTCTTCTCCCCTCTCCCTTCACTCCCCTCCCTTCTCTGCAGCCTTTTCAACACACACACACACACACACACACACACACACACACACACACACACACACACACACACACACACCACACACACACGCGCACGCACGCACGCACGCGCGCGCGCGCGCGCGCGCACACACAACACAACACAAACAAACACAACACAGCACAACACAGCACAGCACAACACAACACAACACAACAGAACACAACACAACACAACACAACACACACACACACACGCACGCACGCACGCACGCACGCACGCACGCACGCACGCACGCACGCACGCACGCACGCACGCACGCACGCACGCACGCACGCACGCAACACAACACAACACACACAACACAACACAACACACACACACACACACACACACACACACACACACACACACACACACACACACACACACACACACACACACACACTCACACACACACACACACATAAGGTGTGCGTGTGAATGAAGTCTTGGGATGTGTCTGTTGTGGATTGTTTGTTCAGCTGCACCTGCTTCGTTTCCTCCACCCTCTCCTTCACCAGACCGCAAGAACGATAACTCATTGTATGAGTTGTCTCCCAATGGGCGTTCCAGCCAGCAGGGCGGCCAGTTTGTCAGACCAAATAGTGGAAAAAAGCAAAGAAACCAGCAAACGAAAGAAAGACTGCGTCCGAAAGCACGAGTTTACCTTACCTTCAACTCTCCGCTCCCTCATCTTATCTGATTTAAAGTCAAAGTCTATTCAAGAAACATTTGACGAACTGGTTTTCTTTCCACACCTTTCTGCAGAAGCGCGCGCAGGCACACA
>CM031599.1:101323572-101338200 GCA_018398815.1 Conus ventricosus
GCACAATTGTTTTTCGGTTATTTTTCTTCAACCTGAAGACACCAGACAAACATCGAACCATTAACATCGGGACGATGAACAAAAGAAGAAACAAGGAAACTAACAAGTGGTGTTTTCTGTGTCTTTACACACACACACACGCACACACACACACACACACACACACGCACGCACACACACGCACACACACACGCACGCACGCACGCACGCACACACACAACACACACACACGCACGCACGCACGCACGCACGCACGCACGCACGCACGCACACACACACACACACACACACACACACACACACACACACACACTCACACACGCGCGCGTACGCGCGCACTCACTCACAACACACACACACACACACACACACACACACACACACACACACACACATTATATATATTATATTATATATATATATATATAGCAGTTTAAAATAGGATTTTTAAAATGGACAAATTAAAAACCTACAAGCCTGTTTCCAGCTAAAACGCTCTCCTCAGGGTATACAATTTGGGCACGCCACCGGTGTTATATATTGTGGTGTGTGGGCGTGTGAGTTTGTGCGTGTGGCACGTGGCCTGCCGGTTTTTCTTTTTTGGGGCGCGTTCAGGGCGGACGTGTTACGGAATGGTTCATTGACAAAGATTTCCATTTATGCCTGCAATTGTTTATCATTTCTACTTTAGAGTTCAGGGATGCTAGGTGGGGTTTACATAATATCAGCACTTTTCTGTAGTACAGAAGTTGCATTTTTTAGAAATGTTGTTGTATGGTGTTGCTCTTTTTATAATTTTCCATGATATGTTGTAATCTATTTTCTTATTTTAAGCTTCCAAATTTATTTACTTAATTCTGTTTGGTTTTTATATTTTTCATTTTTGAAGACTGTTTATGGTTTGAAATCTGGTTTTAAAGTGGTTTGCCGTGCCCCTTTGTATGTTTTTTTAAATCACTGTCTGTTGTTCCCCGTAGTTGGTACACAAATTGTTTGGAGACATTTATTATTCAGGGGGCCCAATGGTCTTTTTTTGCAATTCCCAAGATATCCTTTCATCCCCTTTTTTGGTTGTGTTTTTTTTTGGGTTTTTAAATTGGAAAAAACCCAATTCTTTTTTAAAGGGGGGGGGTACACGAGTATGATAGCTTGAGGGTTTTTTTTTGTTGAATTTTTTTTTGATAGTACATGTTTTTTGGGGAATTTGTTTTTTTAAAGGATTTTGAGGAATTTTTTTCCCTTTCGTTTGTTTTTGTTTTTCCATATAGGGAGGGTTTTTACCCCATATAATTTTTCTTTTCCTGTTTTTCCCTGTTGCTGTCGGGTTTTTAAATTTTGGTTTTTATATTGAAATTTTTGTATTTGTGGGCCATTTTTTTTCCCGCCTCTTTGTATTCGCTGCTGCACTGTTAAATTCTTTCTCATTGCATGACAGTTTAGATAATTTTTGTTTTTTTACCATTAGTATTTTTTTTTAAGATGGGGGGGTGGGGGGGGTTCTATTGATGTCTAGTGACAGGTGGGGCATTAGGTTTTTTATATGGTTTGGGTATGTCTGATCCTTAAGGTCCAATGATATGTCAAAATAGTTTACGTTTTTTTTGTTGGCTTTACTGTGATTTTTAGGTTATGGGTTTTGGGGAAAATTTTAAAAAAGTTCTTTTTTCTTTTTTTAAAGGGTTTTTTTGGGGTTATTTTTTAAGGGGCCCAAGACCGTCATCTCTGTAAAAGCCAACCGGGTTTCCAAGTATTTTCGGGTATTGGGGAAAAAAATAAAAAAGCCCCAACAAATTCCAAGTTTTCAGCTCCATCAAAAGACCCCCATCGTGCCATCAAATGGGGGAAATTTTCTGCTTTTTTTTTTTACCCAAGTTTCACTGTTCTAGGGGAAAAGGGTTTTCTTGGTGGGGGAGAATGTTTTCCCCATTCTTTAATCTGTTATATTTGTATATTTGTGGCAATCTTAGGCTTTGTAAGAAATTTCCCTTTTCATCAAGGGAAAAGGGTTTTAGAAGTCCACAAGGGTAAAAAAGTAATGAACCCCGGGTATTTTTTTTTGTTTTTTTCAATTTTTTAAAAACCATTGGTAAATTCGAAAACCTATTTTTCCAGAGTTGTTTTTCGGGTTTTTTGTTTTTTGTCCCCCCCCCCCCTTTTGTTTTTTTCCGGTTCTTTTTACAAATTTTTGGGCCAAATTTTCAGATTTGATGGGTTTATCAGTCTAAAAGTGGGGTTTTTGAGAAAGTTGGGTTTTGTGGTTTTTAAAAGGGTTATAAAGGCTTTTTTATTGCTGTTGCTTCTATCCTATCACCAAAACCCATCTGGTGCAAAATTTCCTTTTTTTTTTTGGGCAGATGTTTTCATTTTGTGGTTTTTATCAGTTTTTTAAAAAAATTTTTCGGGAATATTTTTGTTGGGAGTTGAGAGTACTCTTAGTTTCCATTTTTTTAAAAATTTTGTTTGTTTTGTCCCCCTTTATGAAATTTTTTTCGGTCTTTTGGTTTTTGGGTTTTATGTTTTTTTAAAATGTTTTTTGGGAAATTATTATGGGGTTTTTGGAAATAAAATTTTTGCTATTAGTTTTTTTTTATGCTTTCTTAAAAAGGGTTTTTTTCCCCTCTATTTTAGGTGGCAATTTTCCAGGGACTTAAAACCAATTTTTTTTTTTTTTTTTATTTTCCCTTTTGGCATCGGGGTTAAAAAAGGAAAAAACGTTTTCCACCCCCGGGTTGCGCAAAAAATATTTCAGTCTGCTCTTGGTTTTTTCAGGTAAAATTTTTTGGTTTGGGAAAAAGGGGGTTTTTTTAATTTTTTTGGTTTGGACTGCCCAAAGTTAATTCCCCCTTTTAAAATTTTAGTTTCTGCTAGGCCACAGTGCTAAAACGTGGGGAGCAATCAAAAAAAATCGGGAGTTAAAAAGCCACTCGAACGTTAAAAGTGCTCAACCATGTAGGGGCGACTTTATGTTTAAAATAGGTTTTTTAAAAAAATGGACAAAATTAAAAAACCCTACAACTTTTTTCCCCCAAAAAAAGGGCTCCCCTTCGGGGTATAAAATTTGGGGGCCACGCCCCCGGGTTGTTTATATTGTGGTGTGTGGGCGTGTGAGTTCTGTGCGGTGGCACGTGGCCTCCCGGTTTTTTTTTCTTTTTTGGGGGGCGTTCAGGGGGGGTGTTACGGAATTTTTAAAATTGACAAAAGATTTCCATTTATCCCTGCAATTGTTTATTTTTTTCTATTTTTAGATTTCAGGGATGCTAGGGGGGGGGGTTTTTACAAAATATCAGCCACTTTTCTGTAAAAAATGTTGTTGTATGGTTTTGTTTTTTTAAAATTTTTCCCAATGATATGTTGTAATTTTTTTTTCTTTTTTTTAAGTTTCCCAAAAAATATATTTACTTAATTCTGTTTGGTTTTTATTTTTTTTCTTTTTTGAAAGTTTTTTGGTTTGCATTTTGGGTTTTTAAGGGGTTTTTGCCGTGTCCCTATGTTGTTTCTTTACCCACTGTCTGTGTTACCGTAGTTGGTACACAATTTTGTTGGGAGACATTTTTATTCGGGGGGCCCACTGGTCTTTTTTTGTGAAATTTTAAAAAGATTTCCTTTTCCCATCCCCCTTTTTGGTTGGGTTTTTTTTGGTTTTTTTTGGAAAGAATAAATTCCCTTTTTTTAAAGGGTTTGGGGCCCATCCCACGAGTTGTGTTTTGCGGTTTTTTGTTGAAAATTTTAGATAGTACATTTTTTTTGGGGGAATGTTTTTTAAAGGGATTCTGAGGAATTCTTTTCCTACGTTTGTTTTTGTTCTTCCTCATATGGGGTTTTTTATACCTTTAAAATTTTTTCTTTTCCTGTTTTTCCGGGTTGCTTTTTCATTTTTTGGGTTATCGGATTATTTGAAATTTGGGTAGTTGTAGCCATTTTTTTTTCAGGGGCCTCTTGGTATTCGGCTGCTCCCAACTTTTTAAATTCTTTCTCATTGCATGACATTTTTAGATAATTTTTGTTTTCCCTTTTGGAATTTTTTTTAAAGAGGAGGGTGGATGGTTACTTTTGTGTCTAGTAAAAGGGTTTGTGCCCTTGGGGTTTTTTTTATATGGTTTGTTTTTTATGTTCTTAAGGCCCAAAGTTTGTTAAATATTTTAGGGTTTTTTTTTTGTTGGCTTCTACTGTGATTTTTGGGTTATGGCTTTGGAAAATTTTAAAAGTTCTTTTTTCTTGTTTTAAATGGTTTTTGGGGTTTATTTTTTAAAAACGTGGAAAGGACCGTCATCTCTGTATAAAAAAACCCGGGTTTACCAAGAAATTTTCTGTATATGAAAACAAAAAAGGGAAAAGTCCAACAATTCAAAAGGGTTTCCCCCCCTCATAAGACCCCTCGTGACATCGAATGGGGAAATTTTCTGCGGTTTTTTTTTTTCATCCAGTTTTTTGTTGCTATGGAGAAGGGTTTTTTTGGGGTTTGGGAGAATGTTTCCCATTCATAATCTTTTTTATTTGTATTTTTGGTTGGCGAATCTTAGTGTTTTGTAAGTTTTCCTCATAAAATGGAAGGGTAGAAGTCCCCCATGTCAAAAGTAATGAACACTGTATTTTTTTGTTTTTTCCCAATTTCTTTAAACCTTTGGAAACTTCGAAAACTATTTTTCCAGAGATTGTTTTTCCCCCGTGTTTGTTTTTATGCCCTTATTGCTTTTTCCAGGATCTTTTTACTAATTTTCCCAAATTCAGTTTTTGAGGGGTTTTATCAGTC
Organism: Conus ventricosus; assembly: GCA_018398815.1. Classification (NCBI taxonomy): domain Eukaryota; kingdom Metazoa; phylum Mollusca; class Gastropoda; order Neogastropoda; family Conidae; genus Conus; species Conus ventricosus. The sequence goes on from CM031599.1 coordinate 101,328,323, forward strand.
TAAAAAGTGGGGTTGTTGAAAAAAGTTAGGTTTTTTGGGTTTTTAAGGGTTAAAAAGGGGCTTTTTTAAATTGCTGTTGCTTCTTTCCTATCCCCTTTAAATTTTCCATTGGTGCAAAAGGGTTTTTTTTCTTTTTTGCAGATGTTGTCTTTATGTGGCTTATCAGTTTTTTTAAAATAATTTTTTGAATATTTTTTTTGGGGGAGTTGAGAGTACTCATTATTTTCCATTTTATAAAAATTGTTTGTCTTGTCCGCCTTTATGAATATTTTTCTGTCATTCGGGATTTTTTTTAAATTTATTTTTTTTCCCAAAATTGTTTTTTTTGGAAATTATTATGGGTTTTCTGAAATCAATTTTTGGCTTTAGTTTTTTTCAGCTTTCTTAAAAAGGGGTTTCATTTCCTTATTATAGGTGGAAATTTTCCAGGACTTGAAACCATAAGTTTTTCTTTTTTTCTTCCCTTTTGGCATCGGGGCCCAAAAAAAAAAACGCTTTCCACCTCTGTTGCGCCAAATGTTTCATTTGCCAAATATTTTTTCATTTAGATTTTTTTTGGAAAAAGGGGGTATGGTTTTTTTGGGGGAATTCCCAAAATTTTCCCCTTATTTTAAATTTAATTCCCTTTGGGGGCAAAAATCCAATTTAGAAGAAATCAACTAAAACCCCCAATTTAAAACCAAAAAAAAATTTTTAAAAAAATTCCAAAAAACCCCATTAAAACCCAAAAATTTCCCCAAATTTTTTAAAAAAATAATTTTTTAACAATTTTAAAATTTTTAAAAAAACCAAAAAAAACCCCCCCCCCCCCCAAAAACCCCCCCCCAAAAAAAAAAAAAAAAATTTCCCCCCCCAATATTTTTTCCCTTATTTTTTCCCCTTCCCCCCCCCCTTTTTTTTGGGGGCGGGGTTCAGGGGGGAAACGTTTTTGGGAAAGGGTTTAAATTTGGGAAAAGTTTTCCCAAATTTTTATGCCTGCAATTTTTTTTTCATTTTTATTTTTGAGTTCAGGGTGCTGGGGGGGGGTTTACATTTTATCACCCATTTTTTCTTTTGAAATTTTGGTTTTTTTTTTTAAGGTGTTGCTCTTTTTTTTAATTTTCCGGGGATCTTTTTGGAAATTTCTATTTTCTTTTTTTTAAGTTCCCAAATATATTTACTTAATTTTTTTTTTGGTTTTTATATTTTTATTTTTAAAAAGACTTTTTATGGTTTGCATATCTGGTTTTAAAGTGGTTTGCCGTGATCCCTATGTTTTTTTCCTTTATCACGGGTCTGTTGTTACCGTGCTTGGTACACAAAAAATTGTTGTGGGGGACATTTTTATTCAGGGGGGCACTGGTCTTTTTTTGTGCAATTACCAAGATACCCTTTCATCCCCCTTTTTGGTTGTGTTTTTTTTGGGTTTTTTTGGGGAAAGAATCAATTCTATTTTTAAGGTTGGGCATACACGAGTATGATAGCTTGGGGGTATTTTTGTTGAATTTTTTGGGTGGGACATGTTTTTTTTGGGGAAGATGTTTAAGGATTCTGGGGAATTTTTTTCCTACTTTTGGGTTTTTGTTCTTCCACCCCTTTGGAGGGTTATACCATTAATTTTTCTTTTCCTTTTTTTTCCTTTTGCTGCCCAGTTGTTATCGGTTTAATATTGAAATTTTGTAGTTGTAGCCTTTTTTTTCAGCCCCTCTTGGTATTCAGTGCTGCATTTTTAAATTTTTTCCATTGCATGCATTTTAGTAAATCTTTTGTTTTCCCCTTGGGTATGTTTTTTAAGTGGAGGGTGGGGGGTTACTTTTTGGGGTTACGTGGGACAGGTGTGTCTTAGGTTTTTTTTTATTTGGTTTGTATGTTTTGACCCCTTAAGGTCCATGTTATGTTTTAAATTTGGTTTACTTTTTTTTTTTTGTTGGCTTCTACTGGGGTTTTTTTGGTTATGGCTTTGGTTTTTTTTAAAAAATTTCTTTTTTTTTGTTTTAAATGGTTTTTGGGTTATTTTTTAAAACGTGGCAAGCCCGTCATTTTTGTATAACCCAAACCTGTTTACCAAGTATTTTCTGTTTATGAGACTAACATGAAAAGTCCAACTAATTCCCCAAAGTTTCAGCTCCATCATAAACCCCCTGGGTGACATCGAATGTGGAATTTCTGCTTTTTTTTTTTTTTACCCAATTTTTCCATGTTGCTAGGGAAAAGGGGTTTTCTTGGTGTGGAGAATGATTTCCATCTCATAATTGTTATATTTGTTTTATTTGTTGGCAAATTCTTAGTGCTTTAGAAAGGGTAATTCCTCTTTAAATGGAAGGGTAAAAGTCCACTATGTAAAAAGTAATAAAACATGTATTTTTTGTTTGTTAAATTTTTTAAAACCTTTGGGGAAAATTTGTAATTTTTTTCCCGAAAATTTGTTTTCAGGGGTTTTTTTTTTATGCCCTCTATTGCTTTTTCCGGGGATTTTTTTACTAATTTTGCCAAATTTTCAGTTTTTGATGGGTTTTTTTCAGTCTACAAGTGGGTTGTTGGGGAAGTTGGTTGTGGCCCTTTAAGGGTTATAAAGGCTTCTTTTATTGTGTTGCTTCTATCCTATCACCTAAACCCCTTGGTGCACAAGTTCTTTTTTTTTTTGCAGATGTTGTTTATGTGGTCTTTTTTAGTTTTTTAAAATTTTTTCTGAATATTTTTTTTGGGAGGAGTTGAGAGTACCCCTTATTTTCCTTTTTATAGAAATTGTTTGTTTTTGTCCCCCTTTAGGAAATATTTTTTTTGTATTTGGATTTGTTTTATTTTAAATTTTTTAAAATGTTTTTTGGAAAATTATTATTTTTGGTTTTTCCCTGAAACCCAATATTAGCTTTTGTTTTTTAAAGCTTTCTTCAAAAGGTTTTTTTCCCTTTTATTTTTTAGGGGGGGGGGGGGCAATCCCCATGATTGAAACCATAATTTTTTTTTTATCTTCCCCTTTTTGGGGGCATTGGGTTCAAAAAGAAAAACGCTTTCCCCCTCATGTTGCGAAACAAATTTTTTCCCGGCTCTCTTGGTTTTTTTAAATGTAGATTTGGGGTTTGGAAAAAAGGGTAATTTTTTGGTGGTTTTTCTGCCCAAAATTTTAATTCTCTCCATTTTAAATTTAGTTTTCGGCTGGGGCCACGTGCTCAACGTGGGAGCAATCAATAAAAATCAGAGAAAGAAGCCATTTCAGAACTTTAAAAAAGTGCTAAAACCATGTGGGGAGCGACATCCCTTTTAAAAATTTGGTTTTTTTAAAAGGCCCAAATTTAAAAAACCCCTAAAAGCCGGTTTTCCAGCTAAAACGCTCTCCTCAGGGTATAAAATTTTGGGGCACCCCACCCCCGGTGTTATTTATTGTGGTTTGTGGGCGTGTGAGTTCTGTGCGTGTGGACGGGGCCCTCCCCGGTTTTTTTTTTTTTGGGGGGCGCTTTCGGGGGGGGGTTGTTACGGTTGGTTTTCATTGACAAAGATTTTCATTTTCCCTGAAATTTTTATTTTTTTCTACTTTGAGTTCAGGGTGCTAGGGGGGGTTTCCATTTTTTCGGGCCATTTTTTCTGTGTACAGAAGTTGCTTTTTGGGAAATGTTTTGTATGGGGGTTGCTCTTTTTTAAAAAATTTTTCCATGTATGTTGTAATCTTTTTCTTATTTTTAAGTTTCCCAAAAATATTTTTTATTTAAATTTTTTTGGGTTTTTTAATATTTTTCATTTTTGAAAGACTGTTTTGGTTTCCCTATCGGGTTTTTAAAAGGGGTTTTGGGCCGTGATCCCTATGTATTTTTTTTTTATCACTGTCTGTTTTTCCCGTAGTTGGACAAAATTTTGTTGTGGAGAAAATTTTTTTTTCAGGGGGCAGGGTTTCTTTTTTTGTGAAATTAAAAGTACCCTTTCATCCCCCTTTTTTGGTTTGTGTTTTTTTTGGTTTTTTTGGAAAAAATTTAAAATTCAAAATTTTAAAAGGTTTGGGAAAACCGAGTATGATAGCTTGACGGTTTTTTTTTGTTGAATATTTTAAAATTAGAAACATTTTTTTTTGGGTTGTGTTTAAGGTTTCTGGGAATTCTTTTCCTACGTTTGTTTTTGTTCTTCCTCATATGGGGGTTTTTCCTTTAAATTTTTTTTTTCCTGTTTTTCCTGTTGCTGTTCAGGTTGTTATCTGGATTATTTTGTAATTTGTAGTTGTAGCCACTTTTTTTCAGGGGCTTTTGGTATTCAGCTCCCCTGCCTGTTAAATTTTTTCTCATTGCATGACAGTTTAGATAATTTTTTTGTTTTTTCCAATTAGGTATTTTTTTTAAAAGTTGGAGGGGGAGGGTTTTACTATTGATGTTTACTTTAAAAGTGTGTCTTGGGTTTTTTTTTTAAATAGGTTTTTGTATGTATGATCCTTAAGGTCCAATGTTTTTTTAAAAATATTTTACTGTTTTTTTTTTTTTGGTTTCTACTGTTTTTTTTTAGGTTATGGTTTTGGGAAATTTTTTTAAAAAAGTTTTTTTTTTCCCTTGTTTCAAGGGTTTTTTGGGTTTAAATTTTTAAAAAGGGGAAAGGGCCCGTCATCTCTGTAAAAGCCCCCCCCGGGTTTTCCCAAAGTATTTTCTGTATATAAAGGACAACATAAAAAAGCCCAAACAAAATTTCCAAATTTTTAGCTCCTTTCATAAGATCCCATCGTGACATCTTTTTGGGGAAAATTTTCCCTTTTTTTTTTTTGTACCCAAGTTTCCCCTGTTGCTATGGGGAAAAGGGGGTTTTTTGGTGTGGAGAATGATTTCCATTCATAATCTTTTTATATTTGTATTTTGGGTTGGGGCGAATCTTGGGTGCTTTAGTAAGTAATTCCTAAATCAAGGGAAGGGGTTTAGAAGTCCCTAGTCAAAAGTAATAAAACACTGTATTTTTCTGTTTGTTAAATTTTTTTAAACCTTTGGAAAAATTTTTCGAAACCCTTTTTTTCCCAGAGTTTGTATTCAGTGTTTTTTTTTAATGCCTCTTTTGGTTTTTTCCCAGGATCTTTTACAAATTTTTGGGCCTAATTCAGATTTTGTTGGGTTTATCAGGTCTACAAGTGGGTTTTTTTTGAAAAAGTTGGGTTTTTGTGGCCCTTTAAGGGTTTAAAAAAGGCTTCTTTTTTTGCTGTTCCCTTCCCTAACTATAAACCAAAATCCATCTGGGGGCCCCCGTTCTTTTTTTTTTTTTTGCAGTTGTTGTATATGTGGTCTTATCAGCTTTTTAAAATTTAATTTTTCTGAATTTTTTTTTTGAGGGGGGCTTGAGAGTACTCTTAGTTTCCTTTTTATAAAAATTTGTTTTTTGGGTCCCCCTTTATAAAATATTTTTCTGCTTTCTGGATTTTGTTTTTGTTTTTTGGGCCCTGTTTTTTGGAAATTTTATGGGGTTTTTCTGAAACCCAATATTAGCTTTTTGTTTTTTCATGCTTTCTTAAAAAGGTTTCATTTCCTTTTTATAGGTGGCAATCCCCAGGGCTTGAAACCTTTGGGTTTTTTTTTATTTCCCTTTTGGCATCGGGTTCAAAAAGAAAAACGCTTTCCACCCCCCTGTTGCGCACAAATTTTTCCCAGTCTGCTCTTTGATTTTTTTCCCTTTTAGTTTTTGGGGGTTTGGGAAAGGGTTTTATTTTTGGTGGACTCCCCAAATTTAAATTCTCCCATTTTAAATTTAGTTTCTGCTAGGCCACAGTGCTCAACGTGGGGGAAGCAACCCAAAAAAAATTTCAGATTTAAAAGCACTCAGACGTTAAAAGTGCTCAACCATGTAGGGAGCGAAAAACCGTTTAAAATTTTTTTTTTAAAAGGGGAAAAATTTAAAAAAACCAAACGGGGCCAGTTTTCCACCCAAAAAAAACGCTCTCCTCGGGTTAAAATTTTTGGGGCACGCCCCCGGTTTGGTTTATAGTTGGGTAGGGGGGCTTTGTGAGTTCTGGCGTGTGGCCCGGGGCCCCTGCCGGTTTTTTCTTTTTTGGGGGGGGCGTTCCCGGGGGGAGTGTTACGGAAGGGTTCATTGAAAAAAGATTTTCATTTATCCCCTAAAAATTTTTTATCATTTCTATTTTAGGGTTCGGGGGTGCTAGGGGGGGTTTACATAATATCAGCCACTTTTTGAAAGTACAAAAAGTTGCTTTTTTAAAAATTTTTGTTGTAGGGTGTTGCTCTTTTTAAAATTTTTCCAGGGAGTGTTGTAATCTTTTTTCTTTTTTTAAGCCCCAAAATATTTTTATTAATTCTGTTTTGGTTTTTTTATTTTTTTTTTTTAAAAGACTGTTTTTTTGGTTTGCATATCTGGTTTTAAAGTTTTTTTGCCGTGATCCCTATGTATGTTTCTTTATCCTGTCTTTTGGGTTACCTTTAGCTTGGTACCCCAATTTTGGTTGTGGAGACATTTTTATTCGGGGGGGCACGGGTTTTTTTTTGTGAAATTTAAACAAGATACCCTTTTCACCCCTTTTTGGGTTTGGTGTTGTTTTTGGTTTTTTGGAAGAATCAATTTTTTTTAAGGTTGGGCTACAGAGTTTTGATAGCTTGGGGTTTATTTTTGTTAAATTTTTTTTGTTTAGAAACTGTTTTTTGGGAAGAGGTTTTAAGGGGATTTGGGAAAGCCCCCCTTTTCCCCCTTAACCGTTTGGGTTTTTGTTCCCCCCTTCCACCCTTTATGGAGGGTTTATACCTTTTTTTCCTTTTCCTTTTTTTCCCGGGTGCTGTTCTTGTTGTTATCTGGGATTATATTGTAATTTGTTTTTGTTGCCACTTTTTTTCAGCGCCTCTTGGTTTTTCAGTGCTGCAGGGTTAAAATTCTTTTATTGCAGGGGACAGTTTAGAAAAAAAATCTTTTGTTTTCCCAAATTAGGTATGTTTTTTAAGATGGAGGGTGGTGGTTATATTGATGTCTACGAGACGGGGTGTTATTAGGTTTTTTTTATAGGGTTTTGGGATTTTTAGGATCCTTAAGGCCCAAAGGGTTATGTCTAAATAGTTTAGTTTTTATTCTGAGTTTTTTAAATGCCCAACTTTGGTTTGTCCGACAAGGTTGGGGTTTAAGCCCTCCCTTATTTTCGTTTTCAAAAACAGTTAGCAGAGTAAAAGTCTAAAGGGGGGAAAAAGACACGGGTTCATTTGTTCCCCGATATTATGGAACTGTTTATTCTACTTTTTGCCGCCCGAGGGGGTTTTTTAATTTAAAACGCCACCATGGGTTTTACAAAATCAATTGAACTTTTTAAAATCTTTGCTGCGCCCAATTATGGCATTAATGTAAACAAAGACAAAAAAAAAAGTAATGGTTTTTAGAAAAGGGGGGTTTGGTTTTCGGGCAAAAACACGAGGCAATGGTTTTATGAGGGCTAAAATGAATTTGTAAAAGTTACTGCTATCTGGGTTACAATTTTTTACAAAATGAGTCAAAAAAAAGGTACAGCCATTTAGAAAACCAAGGGGAAAAAAAGCGTTTTCTTTTAAATTTAGAGTTTTCCCAACAAAATAAAAGGGAAATGCCTGCCAAAACTATTTTACGATATTTGATCCCAAAAATTTAAGTTCATTATTTTGTTTGTCTGAAATAGGGGGATACCCGAGACTCGATAGTTAAAAAAAGGTTCCACCAAAAGGGCTTGTAAAAGTTTTTTTAGGGGTCCCTAGTCGAACCCCAAAACAAGTGGTATTGGGGACTTAGGTAGATTCTATATTTGTTATTCCAAGGGTTAAACTGTGTAAAATTAATGGAACGAGGGTTGGATATGGAAAAAACACAAAATTTCCCAAAACAAGTTTTACAGTATGCTTCTTTCTTTAGATACAGGGGAAAAGAGTTGGGTGAGTAAGATAAGCCCACTTTTATGTAAAACCCGGATTCTTTATCCCTGGCTTTGCCAGTCGGTTGGTTAACCCCCGTGCATTTGAAAAAATATTTAGACAAAGTTCATTGATTGTTCATTCAAGAATGGTGGGGGGTACTTTTCGAGTAGGACAGGTTAAATTTCATAAGGGTTTTAAAAAACTATCTTCGAAAAAGAAAAAAAACCTTTTGGGGTTTAGGGGAAAAACGTATTGTTTTAGAGAATTTAATGTCACAAATTCGTTTCGGGCATTCCTTAAAAAAATTTAATTCCCATAGTTTTAGAAACCTGCCCCTCTGACAAAAATGTGTGGATTGTGCTTCAAAAATGAGGATGAAAATCACTTCATTTTTGGGGAATGTCCTTTATCACTGATCTCAGAAAGAAGTTCTTACAACAAATCTCAGCAATGCCTTTGTAGTCGTTACTTCCGAGCAGTGGAGGACAGATTGTCAATAACTAACTAAGTATATTTTCCATGCTATTAATATGCGAAAACAGTTTCTTCCGAAGTTGACCACGGTAAACGATAATAAATGAGTTGTGTGTATATTTTGTTACTAATGGAGCTAGTAGTTTTTTGCCTGATTTTTGTTTTTTGATCACCCCTGTCCCCCACGCCTCCATTCTCCTTTTCCATCTCCCCGCCACCCTCTTTTTGTGTTTGTATTATGGCCTATGGCTGATGTACAATAAACACTCGGACTCGGACTCGGACTCGGACTCTCTCTCTCTCTCCTCTCTCTCTCTCTCTCTCTTCTCTCTCTCTCTCTCTCTCTCTCTCCCCTCTCTCTCTCTCTCTCTCTCTCACACACACACACACACACACACACACACACACACACACACACACACACACACACACACACACACACACACACACACACACACACCACACCCTCACACATCACATCACATCACAAAATTGTAAACCATTTTATATATATATATATATATATATATATATATATATATATATATATATATATATATATATAGATATATATATATATATATATATATATATATACTCCCAGCAACAAGTTAAGGAACGCCCTACTTTTTTGTACCTTCTGAAATGAAATGAGTAAAAAAGGCCAGGCCGCCCATTTTGGAAAAAATGCAGCAGAACGGTACTTGAAACATTGCTCGACACACCGGTATGATTCCTGTACTCACCACTCTGCCAATCAATGCCTCACCAGCGGCGGGACATTCGTGCAAATGAGGAAATTGCACTGACCGTGGAACAAGCCCCCGCTGACCAGACCGGGCATGTGCAGCGATTCGGCAGGTTGAACGTGCAAGCACTGACAACTGTGAACACTGATCCGCACAAACTGCACCAAAATGGGTATCAGACAGGGCATTAAAAACGACACAACCAGACATGCCCCAAGAAGACGACTGAGTGCAGTGGACTGCGGGCGCGCCTCTGGCGTGGCTAGCAGAGGGTGTGTCCCTTTTCGAGAGGTGGGCAGACGTCTTCAGGTGTCGGCCTCAGTCATTCACAGACTCAATGAACGTTATGCGACAACAGGCAGGACGGAAGAACGGCGCGCACTGGACGTCCTCATTGCACCAGTCGACGGGATGACCGATTTCTCTACCTGTCAACTTTACGGGACAGAACAGTCACAACACCCATGCTGAGACGTCGCCTCATGCAAGCAGCAAATGTCAATGTCAGCGTTTCCACTGTCCGCAACCGCCTTCATGAATTTGACCTCCAGTCTCGTCGGCCAGCCATCCGCATTCCACTGACTCAGGGTCACCGACAGGCCCGCCTGCGTGGTGCCGCCTCCATCAGCATTGGAACAGGCAGCAGTGGTCGAGGATCCTTTCCCTGAGTCGTTTCACTTCTATTCATGAGCAGAGACGAGTCTGGTGCGACAAGGAAACGATTCACTGCCGCCACCATCGGAGGTCGACGTTATGGAGGTGGTTCGGTAATGGTGTGGGTGGGTTTCATCTCCATGCAGAACCCCGTAGTCTGGCTTTCAGGGACTAGGAGAACCCCGGGGGG
>CM031599.1:101343300-101348300 GCA_018398815.1 Conus ventricosus
GTCTGTCATGACTCCATCCACCTCATGCATCTGTGTGTCTGTCATGACTCCATCCACCTATGCATCTGTGTGTCTGTCATGACTCCATCCACCTCATGCATCTGTGTGTCTGTCAGACTCCATCCACCTCATGCATCTGTGTGTCTGTCATGACTCCATTCACCTCATGCATCTGTGTGTCTGTCATGACTCCATCCACCTCATGCATCTGTGTGTCTGTCATGACTCCATTCACCTCATGCATCTGTGTGTCTGTCATGACTCCATTCACCTCATGCATCTGTGTGTCTGATGTTACTCCATTCACCTCATGCATCTGTGTGTCTGTCATGACTCCATCACCTCATGCATCTGTGTGTCTGTCATGACTCCATTCACCTCATGCATCTGTGTGTCTGCCATGACTCCAGTCAGTTCATGCATTGTGTGTCTGTCATGACTCCATTCACCTCATGCATCTGTTGTCTGTCATGACTCCATTCCCCTCATGCATCTGTGTGTCTGTCATGACTCCATTCACCTCATGCATCTGTGTGTCTGTCATGACTCCATTCACCTCATGCATCTGTTGTCTGTCATGACTCCATTCCCCTCATGCATCTGTTGTCTGTCATGACTCCATTCACCTCATGCATCTGTTGTCTGTCATGACTCCATTCACCTCATGCATCTGTGTGTCTCGTCATGACTCCATTCACCTCAGCATCTGTTGTCTGTCATGACTCCATTCCCCTCATGCATCTGTTGTCTGTCATGAATCCATTCCCCTCATGCATCTGTGTGTCTGATGTGACCTTTACCTACAGAATCTGTTCGTCATGTTTGATGGCCTTTACCGGATTGATCTGACTCCCTTCAGCCAATGGATGTGTCCTGTGTGACCCCGTTAAAGTCACGAATCGGTGTGTTCTGTATTACTCCTTTGACATGATGCATGTCTTTCTGTTGCCTGTCTCTCTTCACCTGATGGATCACTTTCTTTGTTTCTTTTCTTTCTTTCTTTTTGACTCGCTGCATTCTCAGAAATGCACATCATTGCTAGTTTTCTTAATCATGGTTATCATTATCGTCGTCGTCGTCGTCCTCGTTATCATCATCATCATCATCATCATCATCATCATCATCATCATCATCATCATCATCATCCTCATCCTCATCATCATCATCATCATCATCATCATCATCATTATCGTCATTAAGTTTCCCATCTTTTGTGAAAAGCCAGCCAACATTAATAAGAATATAAGATACAGGGGTCCAAACAGGAACAACGCGAACGCACGCACGCACGCACACACACACACACACACACACACACACACACACACACACACACACACACACACACACACACACGCACACACGCACGCACGCACGCACGCACGCACGCACGCACGCACGCACGCACGCACGCACGCACGCACGCACGCACGCACACACTCACACACACACACACACACACACACACACACACACACACACACACGCACACACACACACACACACACACACACATCAACAAGCATATTAGGAGCAGGGTTCTGGACAGGACAAAAATCAGCCAACACTAACAAGCAGCTGCATGTTAGGGTAACTGGTCTAAACAGGACAGCAAGCCAATCCTTATTGACCAACATGTTAGGTGTTAGTTACAGCACAAAAAGCTAGCCAACACTAAAAAAGCAGCAGCGTGTCAGGTTAACTGGTCTAAACAGGACAGCAAGCCAATCCTTATTGACCAACATGTTAGATGAAGGGGCAATACAGCACAAAAAGCAAGCCAACATTAGCAAGCATAATAGTCAGGGATCAAGACACAACATAAAGCCAGCTAACACTAACAAGCATAATAGTCATGGATCAAGACACAACATAAAGCCAGCCAACACTACAGCACAAAAATCAGCCAACACTAACAAGCATACTATGTCAGTGGTCAAGACAGAACATAAAGCCCGCCAACACTACAGCACAAAAATCAGCCAACACTAACAAGCATACTATGTCAGTGGTCAAGACAGAACAAAAAGCCAGCCAACGCTACAGCACAAAAATCAGCCAACACTAACAAGCATACTATGTCAGTGGTCAAGACAGAACAAAAAGCCAGCCAACACTACAGCACAAAAATCAGCCAACACTAACAAGCATACTATGTCAGTGGTCAACACAGAACAAAAACCCAGCCAACACTAACAAGCATACTATGTCAGTGGTCAACACAGAACAAAAACCCAGCCAACACTAACAAGCATACTAGGTCAGGGGTCAAGACAGAACATAAAGCCAGCCAACACTAACAAACATACTAGGTCAGGGGTCAAGACAGGACATAAAGACAGCCAACACTAACAAGCATATTAGGTCAGGGGTCAAGACAAAGCATAAAGCCAGCCAACACTAACAAGCATACCAGGTCAGGGGTCAAGACAGAACATAAAGCCAGCCAACACTAACAAGCATACCAGGTCAGGAGTCAAGAGATGGCATAAAGCCAGCCAAAACTAACAAGCATACCAGGTCAGGGGTCAGAGATTGCATAAAGCCACCCAACACTAACAAGCATACCAGGTCAGGGGTCAAGAGATTGCATGAAGCCAGCCAACACTAACAAGCATACCAGGTCAGGGGTCAAAACAGAACATAAAGCCAGCCAACACTAACAAGCATACCAGGTCAGGGGTCAAGAGATTGCATAAAGCCAGCCAACACTAACAAGCATACCAGGTCAGGGGTCAAAACAGAACATAAAGCCAGCCAACACTAACAAGCATACCAGGTCAGGGTCAAGAGATTGCATAAAGCCAGCCAACACTAACAAGCATACCAGGTCAGGGGTCAAGACAGAACATTAAGCCAGCCAACACTAACAAGCGTACTAGGTCAGGGGTCAAGACATAACATAAAGCCAGCCAACACTAACAAGCACACCAGGTCAGGGGTCAAGACAAAACATCAAACCAGCCAACACTAACACGCACACCAGGTCAGGGGTCAAGAGATTGCATAAAGCCAGTCAACACAAACAGGCATACCAAGTCAGGGGTCAAAACAGAACATAAAGCCAGCCAACACTAACAAGCATACCAGGTCAGGGGTCAAAAGATTGCATAAAGTCAGTCGACACAAACATGCATACGAGGTGCACGAGTCGGGACAGGTCAAACAGCCAGCAACATTCACACGCATATTGCGACCATGGGTTCCGACAAAACGCCAGCAACATTCACACGCATATAGCGACCATGGGTTCCGACAGGGAAACAAATGCCAACACAAACAAGGTGGAAGGGTGGTAAGTAGAGTGAAATAGTGGGAGGGGGGGATGTTCAAACAGGATTGGGTGAAAGTGGGGAGGGAGGGGAGGGAAGGCGGTTTTAATAATGATCTCTCCTGCAAGTCTATATCCTCTGGCTGTTTCATAAAAGCATCCTTTGTTACATCTCGTCTGTCAAAAACAGGAATGAGAAAAGGAACAAATGACAACACAACACCACACACACACACACACACACACACACACACACACAACACACACACACACACATACACACACACACACACACACACACACACACACACACACACACACACACACACACACACACACACACACACACACACCACACACGCACGCACGCACGCACGCACGCACATGCTCTTGCACGCGCGCTTGCATTCATACAAAGAAAACAAAATTGAACAGTCGAAATTAAAAGCATGCTTCATTTATGGTTAAAAGCAAACATCTAGATCAATGAAACAGAGAGAGGAGAGAGAGAGAGAGAGAGAAGAGAGAGAGAGAGAGAGAGAGAGGAGAGAGACAGACGGACAGACAGAAAGACAGACAGACAGACAGAGACAGAGAGACAGAGAGAGACACACATAGAAAGACAGAGAGCTAAACAAACAAAGAGACAAGTAAGACAAAAGAAAGAAGAAGAAGAAGAAGATGAAGAAGAAAAAGAAGAAGAAGAAGAAAGAAGAAGAAGAAGAAGAAGAAGAAGAGAAGAAGAAGAGAAGAAGAAGAAGAAGAGAAGAAGAAGAAGAAGAGAAGAAGAAGAAGAAAAGAAGAAGAAGAAGAAAGTGGAGAAAGTGGAGGAGGGGGAAGCAGGAGGAGGAGGGGGAGAAAAAGGAAGGGAAGAGCTTCGGGCACTGATGGGCAGTAGGCAAAATGCGAGACAGAAAGAGAGCAGGGGGCAGTCTGTGTCTTCTTACACACACACACACACACACACAACAAACACACACACACACACACACACACACACACACACACACACACACACACACACACACACACACACACACACACACACACACACACACACACACACACACACGGATGCGCACGCACACACGCCCACAAACACGCATACGCCAACTCTCTCTCTCTCTCTCTCTCTCCTCTCTCTCTCTCTCTCTCTCTCTCTCTCTCTCTCTCTCTCTCTTCGCCCCCCCCCCCCCCCCCCCCCCCCCCCCCCCCCTCTCTCCTCTCTCCCGCCACTCTCTCCTCCCCCCCCAGCCTCCCCGCCTTACCGAATGAATGGGCAAAATGTGGATCGAACTTCTTGTTTCTTTATAAAATGCTTTCAGCAGACTTTTTTTTTTTAATAATGTATCTCATCCTTCCATAAGCGACAGTAGATTTTTTCAACGTCTACACTGTCAGTTTGTTCTGTTCTACTTTTTAGCTTATCTGTAAATTCTTTCATTGAGATCGAATTTCAGAATGCCAAACCATCCTCCGGAATGTAAAAGTAGTACCTCCACATGTATTAGATAACTGATGTAGACGTAACACATTGGTTTCTGTAGAATTTAGTCAGAGCATGGAAACTGACTTGAATCAACACAGACAAGAATCTGTCACCAAGGCATGGCGATATTCCTGACTTGACATCAGCACAGAAAAGAATGTCACCAAGGCACGGCGATATTCCTGACTTGAATCAACACAGAACAGAATGTCACCAAGGCATGGCGATTATTCCTGACTT
>CM031599.1:101368300-101377828 GCA_018398815.1 Conus ventricosus
TATAAATAAACCTTTCACCATACGACGTACACAATCGCAATTACAGCATTCCAGCACATATGACATATACACAATTATAAAGAAACATTTCCAGCATCGATCCCTTCTAACACCATGGAGTGCGTCCACACCCCTGCCTCTGTCAAGTCTACTGGGAGCACCCTGTCGCACTAGGTGCTCCGAACCGGGTCGGTTCTCGCAGGGAGTCGCTCAAAGCCGACACCCTCGACTCACAAGCAGGCAGTGAAGAGCGTGTCCCGGAGGGGGGGGGGGGGGGGGAACGTGGCGCTGTTACTGGAGGTCCTGGACGGGGGTCAGGGCCGGCCAGTCAAGACGGCGGGCTCCTCTACCAGTCCGCGGTCCCGACCAGGGCGTGGCCTCGACCAGCGCGTGGCACCATCCAGTCCGCGGTCCCAGCCAGAGTGTGGCCTCAACCAGCACGTGGCACCATCCAGTCCGTGGTCTCAGCCAGAGCGTGGCCTCAAACCAGCACGGTTGTGGCACCCATTCCAGTCCGTGGTTTCCGCCACGAGCGTGGCCTCAACCGCACGTGGCCCCATTCCAGTCCGTACTCGGTGTTTTGAAGCCCCCGAAGGGGGGGGGGGGGGGGGGGGGGGGAAAGTAGCTGGGAGGAGCGGAGACAGGGCGGGAAGGGAAGCCGGGAGGGAAGGAGGAAGGACGTAAGGGTACAGCTCCCCGTGGGTTGACCCGCTCAGGGGGGGTCAACGACTCTTCTCTACCTTGTTTCCGGTCGCGGACGACGGCGAGATGCGACCAGAAGAAGGATGTCCCTCTCCTACAGGCCGACTGCAGGAAATTGAACGTACTGACTGTACTCTCGCTTGATTTACGGTGAAGACAAACCAAGACTGGAGCAGGCGTTCCAGAGTCACATCTTCGCTCGCGTGAAGAGCCTAACCTCCTCAGCAATGGGGGCCCACATGCCATACGCTGCGTCACAGAGGTGAGCATACGTCCAACTTAAAAGAAATGACGACGTGCGGACCAGGTACTCAGACCGGCGAGAGGCCGATCTACAGAAAGTTCGAGCGCACAGGGTACCGTCCACCGTGAACCTGCCGGCTGATCGAGGGCGGTGGACATTAGAGAGAGCGAGAGATCGAGAACGCAAACCGAAGTTGAGCTGCAACTACACCAAGGTGCAACCGCACCACAAGCCACACTAAGGGACGGGATACGGATACACGACACCAGCACGGAGACACTAAATATGAGTAATTCGCCACCCTAGATGGGGTTCGAACGGTTCATAGGCCTCGTGACAAACTCGTGACAAACCCCCCTTCTAAAAGCATCTGTTTCTCCGAGCTAAGTGTCATTTACCTCGACGCAGTGTGCAAATTTCACAACAATGGGACGAACCAACCCTCTCGTGATCGACAGAGTACGAATCAAATCCAATACAAACATTCTCCGATAGCACCACACAGAAATACATAATCCTAATTTATCAAAAAACTAAGCGAAACCTCCAACCATGAACGTAACAATCCGAACCATTTGGTGTTCATATCGTTAACTCATGAAGTGAACACACCTGTCCCTACAACTGATCCAGCGACCAAAGGGATATATTAACCTGGGGTTTGAGGGGAAGTGTCCTCTGACCGATTTTCCAATGCGCTGATACCGGAGCTCGGCTAAGATAGTCAGCATCGTTATTACAGGAAACCCTTGATATGACGGAAAGTGAAACGACATGAATCTGCCGTTCCACTGCCTAAACTCAATGAGTCGATCGACTGATGGCCGGGACCCGGTCCAGGCACTGGCGAGGATGATGGGTGCTCTCAGCTACAAACTTCCGGCGTACTACTTTCTTCTTGGGCACGCCGTGCGCGTCCAAATCTGCTGAGAAGATTCAGGCAACAGTCGGGGCCATCGATATAGTCTAAGGCGGGACAGCCCTGGGTATCGATCGCAGATTCCATCCACTACCAGATGTGCGGTGACCGCGCTCGGATAGGGCTTAATGGGTCCACAGGTCGACACCGACCTGTGAATGGCTCCCAACTAGAGGCACTGACCCTAGGGGCAAAAAACCGCTTCAAGCGACCCTTAGGCGATTTGTCCGTTGGCAGACATCGCACTGCGGCAGTTACTGCCTAACCTGCGAGTTATCTCCTGGCCAGCAGAAGTCTGTTCTTACCTTTTTCCCGCTTCGAGAGTCCGCTTGGAGCCCATTGACTTGCCATGGGGGAAAATCGTGGGCCTGTCGGGAGGACAGACTCTCTCAGGGTTAGGGGGCAACCAAAGCTGCTTGGCCACACGGATCTGCCTGGGTAAAAACCTATACGAGGAATCCTGTGGAGCTTGGAAGTTGAAGCTCACCTTGGCGTGTCGGGCCCGGACGGAGCAGGACGACCCCCTACAGGTTGTCGCTGGAGTTTGGACATCCAAGTCCTGCCTGAAGACGGACCATGGTAGCAGGATCGGCCCTGGCCAGAACCTCGTCAGAGAACGGCTGGAGCTCGGACCGGCAATTCTGTTCCTGCTTCTTAGCTTTGGCGCGTGTGGTGACCCCCACACGCTGTACGGGCAGACTCCGTAGACACGGCCTGACTTGCGTCCGTCAGCAAAGGTGCACAAGTATTCCCTGATGGCGAAGGGAAGAAGAAATACATAGGTCGCTCCACCGCAACTGGCCCCCATACTTCACCTCAGAAGTCGGGGGTGGGAGATAGATACGTACAGGACGGACGGGTTGAGGTAAAACAGCACCTCCCCCCGCACACATCTATAACTCAGCGCCCCGCCGGGCCTCAGGGGAAACCAAATTTTATCCACCAAAGATCGTTGCTGCTCCCGATCCTGATGGTGTCGACCAGGAGGAACCCCACGGCAGACACACTGGGCACTCTGAATCACCAGATGCTGGGATGGAAAACCAACGTTAGCCGAGGCCGAGGGCGTGGGAAAGAAAGGACCAGCCACGACTACCAGCGCCTGATGTTGTAGGACAAATCTTTCTAATGTGGCCAGCAGGAACGACCACAAAGAAAACACAGTTCGGGGGCGGAAAATCCCGTTCGCTGACATAGCACTTGGCTACTGTTCACCCGCTAGGCAAGTTGTCGGCGCCTTACGCACTAACATCCTGTGGAGGGTTCCCTCTCCGTATTCAGGGCGCTGCATAAGCCCTGCGAGCTTTCAGCAAAACCTCAGCGGTGTGTTGTGAATCCAGTCGCGAAATCCTGAGCGTGCTGTCTCGCCTATCCGGATCCTCACTTCTGGGGGACACAGTGTGGTGAGCTGTTCAATGAGGATCCCGTATCTCAGCGCCAACTTGGCCAACTGACGCCCAATACCCTAGCGTTTTGCGCAGCCCTATCACCAAACTGCACGAAGGTCCGTCGTTATTCTTCTTCATGGACTGAACTTCCTCCTGTACGTTCCTCTGGGGGTAAGGTGGGGAAACGCTACGCAGAGCAACTGCCTCATTGTCTGCTCAGGAGACACCACTTCATTTAGATGTGAGCACACACTCCCTTGCAGCAAAGATTATCCCGAAAAAAGGTTGCATAGCCTTTGTTTCCTCACGGACAATTGATATGAACTAGCAAACCATTTGTCAAAAGGTTCCAGGAACATATCAATGTCCTCACTAGGGTCTGAACTCTGGAAGCTTTAAACTTTGGGCCTCCTAACTCTATCACCGCCTGGGTGATTAACCCCTGATCGTTACAGATGCGGGAGACCGCGTACGAAGTTGGTTCCATTCCTCTACGCAGAGGCCTCCATCCTGTCTAGTTCTTCCTACTGGAGGGCGTCCGGGCCTGTGGAGCTCTTCTCTGCGCAGCATAGCCTCTTCCCTATGCAGGGAATCTCCTGGTCTGTCAGCTCCTCTCTTGCGCAAGCCGAGCGGCCTCTTCCCTACGTGGGCTCTGTCGGCAGTCTCCTCTCTGCGTCTTCCTACGCTGCGCAGCTCTTCCCTTCGGAGGGTTTCCTGCCTCACCGCCTTTCCCTACGGAGGGTTTCCTGCCTAAAACCGCCCCTCTTCCCTACGGGGGGCTTCCTGCCTGGAAGCATCCTCTCGTCGTTGCTGCTCTAGGAACATCAGGACAGAGGTGCTTGTATGGACAGGATTCACCCACTCGCCATGGCGTGACCCGTCTGACGTCCCATGGGGTCCTATCGACCTTCCCATGACGGAAGGTCCCCCGGGGCATACTCTACGAGGGGAAGCATGGAGAATAGGGGGCTTTTGGTTTTGTGATCAACAGGCCCACGTTGCCTTCGCATACTCTGAGCTTCGAGCGGGTAAGAGCCATTAGGGGTCTTCAGCCGAAAAACCCTAGCGAAGAAGAAGTGAAGTACTCGCTGGGACTATCGGCTACAGCACTGGCACTAAGTGGAAGTCACGTAGTCCGATGTGCTGGTACTAATAGTGGGGATTGCCTTTACGAAGCCCTTCTTCTTCGACGCCCGTGTAGCATACCACCAGCCCGGAACGTTGCCCATGAACAACTATATCCTACAGTTCTCCAACTACGCAGGAAGACCCCATTCCCCTTGACAAACAAATATTTTAGGGGGGTGTGTATATGTGTGTATGTATGTGTGTGCGTGGTGCGGACAAGTTCCGGTGCTCCCCACTCTGGCCGCAACACCGCGCTCTACAACCACGCGCAACAGTTGCGGTGGGGCTCACCGAAAAAAAACAAAAAAAAAAAACTATGTCGCTGCCCCCACTCTGGCAACACCGCGCTCCAAGCACGTGCAACAGTGCGGAGCGGCTGGCCCGGCAACAAAAAAAAAAAAAAAAAAAAAAACTGACCGACGGAATCCGGAGAGCGGAAAAACGAGACACTAGCGTCCGCTATAACCCCTGTACTCAACAACCCGGTCGAGAAAACACAAAACCAAGAATGGTCAATACCCCCCCCGGCCTGGCAAGGATGAGCGGCAACAGCAAGGCAAGACTTACGGCCGTACCTGCGTGCGGTACCCGGGAAGGAGGTTCTGGAGCGGTCGGACTCCTCGGACTCACCTCGGGCCCCGAGTCACCCGGATGTTCCTTCAGGCCACAAAGACTCCTTCCCACTAGAGTCCACCAGCAACCCCCCACAAACAAAACGACAAACTTGACTTAAACATATACAAAACAGACAAACCTACCTGGTTACTCCACGAAACGAGAGAGGACCCAAGGGGGGGTTTTTTTCCGAGCCTTTGATCCGGCGAGCCCCCACAATTGTCACGCCCGACCCTGGAGGTTCTGCCCTGACAGGATCGGTCTTAGGTGGGCGTGAAGGGAGGTGTACTGCCCTCACACGCCTCGCAAGAGGCCCCACAACGAAGATTACGATACAACACCCATTTATTCACACCACACCCCAGTCATAAATAAGCATTCCAACAACACAACATGCACAATCACAATCAAGCCTACCAAACGCACACAAACTGCACCAATTACCATCACGCACTCCAACCACAACATGCGACAATATAACGTAAACCTTTTACCATACGACGTACACATCGCACTACAGCCTTCCCCGACTATGAATCATACAACCAATTATAAAGAAAATTTCAGCATCGCATCCTTCTAACACCAGGGCGTGCGTCACACCTGCTTCTGTCAAGTTACTGGGAGCACACGTGTCGCACTAGGTGCTTCCGACGGGTCGGTTCTCGCAGGAGTCGCTTCAAAGCCGCCCCCCTCGACTCCCAAGCAGAGTGAAGAGCGTGTCCCGGGAGGGGGGGGGGGGGGGGGGGGGGGGAGGGGGGGCAAACGTGGCGCTGTTAACTGGAGGTCCTGGACGGGGGACAGGGCGGCCAGTCAAGGCCGGCAGGTCCTTACCAGTCCGCACAAGGGTCCGACCAGGGGGTGGCCTCGACCAGCGGTGGACCAGCCAGTCCGACGGTCCCAGCCAGAGTGTTGGCCTCAACCAGCACTTGGGCACCATCCACAGTCCCGTGGTCTCAGCCAGAGCGTGGCCTCACCCGCACGTGGACCATCAGTTCCGTGATTCAGCCAGAGCATGGGGCCTCAACCAGCTCGTGGCACATCCAGTCCGTTACTCGGGTGAACAAGCCCCCGAAAGGGGGGGGGGGGGAGGGGGGGGGGGGGGGGAACGTCGCTGGGAGGAGAGGAGACAAGGGAGGGAAGGAAGAAGGTGAAGGAAGGAAGGAAGAAGGGTACAGCTACCCCGTGGGTTGACCCCCGAAAAGGCGGGTCAAAACGACTCTCTCTACCTCTGGCCAGTCGAGGCGACAGAGGCGAAGATGCGGAAAGAAGAAGTGATGTCCCTCTCCTACAGGCCGGCTGCAGGACTTTGAAAGTACTGACTGTACTCTCGATGATACGGTTGAAGAACCAAAGACTGGCGCAGGCGCTCCCAGAGACATCTTCGTCGAGTGAAGAGCTAACCTCCCCTCCGCACTGGCGGCCACCATGCCACGCTGCGTCACAGAGTGAGCATAATTCAAATACAGACTGAAGCACGTGCGGACAGGTTAAAAAGACTGGCGCGAGGCGATCGCCAGAAAAAGTTCAGAGAACGGTACGGCCCCCGTGAACCTGCAGGGCTTGACTAGCCGGGGCGGTGGAATTAGAGAGAGAGAGAGAGAGAAAGCAAACGAAGTTGAGTGAAATACACCAAGGTGCCACCGCACACAATAGCACACTACGGCGGCTAAGACAGCAACGACAATATCCTAAATGTGTAATTCGCCACTTGAGGGTCGAACGTCGTAGGCTCGTGGACAAACTCGAGACATCACAACAGCCTATAGGCCTGACACAGCAGACACCGCTGGAAGGCACTTGACAGACCATAGCCTATAGCTGACACGCCGGGAAAAAAAACAGTGGAAAGCCCTGACAGACCCACAGCCCAGTATAGCTGCCACAGCAAGAAGAGAAACAGCTGGACAGGCCATCAACCGACCACAGCCTCTAGTGACACGCGGACACAGCTGGAAGCACTCAAACAGGACCCCCAGCCTCCTATAGCTGACACAGCGGAAAAACCAGCTGGGGACAGGCTACTAACAGACCACCAAGCCCACCGCTAATAGCTGACACAGCGGCGGAGGGGAACGGAAAGAAAAAAACAGCTGGGAAAAAAGGCAACTAAACAGCACAGCTATAGCTTGACACAGCGGAAACAAACAGCTGGGAAAAAAGAAGGAAACAGGAAAAAGGCACTGGGAAAAGGAATGGGGAAAGGCAACTAACGCCCAAGTCCCTAAGCTGACCCACAGCTGGGGGAAACAGGCTGGAAAGGCACCTGGACAGACCACAGCCTATAGCTGCCAGCGGCCCCGTGGCCTCGGCCTGACACCACAGCCCAGTGATAGCTGGCCCCTGGGACACAGGTGGCACGGTTCTCTCAACAGCCAGAAGATGATTGGTGTTCGTTGTCTAGCTGCCCCGGCAACCTTGACATTGATGTCCTGGTCGATCAGACTTCCAGTCTGGGTGGTGAATGGACAGTCTATTATCTTTTTTGATGTTGCTTTTGATTCTTTCTCTCTCTTCTCTCTCTCCTCTCTCTCTTCTCTCTCTCTCTCTCTCTCTCTCCTTTCTCTTCTCTCTCTCTCTCTCTCTGTCTTCTCGCTCTCTTCTCTCTCAGAGAGAAGAGAGGGAGAGATGGACGAGAGAAGAGAGGGGAGAGAGACGAGAGTAGAGAGAGCGAGGAGCGAGAGAGAGAGCGAGAGAGTTTTATCTTGGTTACCCTTCGAACCTGGTAAGGCTCATGCCCACCATCTTGTTCATGGGTATCTCCTCATAAAGGACCCCTTTTGCCTTTATCAAAAATAAGCATCTTTTGTCAGGGAGATCACTCTCCATCGAAAACAGCTCTAGGCAATCGAATTCTCTCGCAAGATCAGTGCTGATCCTTGTGTTTGCCCCCCCCCTTTCTCTTCTCTTCCTCTTTCTCTCTCTCTCTCTCTCTCTCTCTCTCTTCTCTTCTCTTCTCTTCTTTTTCCATTCACTCCCTCTTTCTCTTTCCCACCCCCTCTCTTTCTCTCACTTTCTCTCTCTCTCTTCTCTCTCTCTCTTCTCTCTACTCTTCTCTTTCTCTCTCTCTCTCTCTTCTGCTGTGTCCTTCCCCCCTCCCCTCTCCTCTCTTCTTCACACACACGAGGTGCATACACCCACACAACCCACACACTCACACCCACCACCACACCAACACACCACACACCTCCGCACGCGCGCGCGCCACGCGCGTCGCCCACACCAACCCACACACACCCCCACACACCCCACCCCACACACCACAACCCCTACCCACAACAAAGCAGGGAAGAGAGAGAGAGAGAACGGCGCGAGAGAGCGAGAGCGGGGGGGGGGGGGGAGAGAGAGCGCATGAGAGAGAGAGAGAGAGCGAGACGACGAGAGAGCGAGCGAGCGCGAGAGCAGGGAAAGCGGGCCGCGTTTTATGTTGGTTTAACCTCCAACTGGTCATGGATCATGCCATTCTTTCCTTGTTATCTCCTTTCTAACGGCTTGGCTTTATGCCCTTTTCTCTTCTCCTTTGCTCCCTACCTCTTTCACACATAACACCACCACCCCATCACACACACCCACCACACACACCCCCCACACACCCCACACAAACACACACCTCATACGCCCATGTTGGCACTCGTTTCCTGGGGTCGCGCCCTCAGCTCTCCGCATCTAGCGAAAAGAGCGAAGAGAGTGGGCGATGAAGTTGTGAGGGGACAATAATAAGGAGGATGCGATGAGGTTGTGCGGGGAACTTATCTGGAAGGAGAGATGAGGTTGCTGAGGGACACTATAAGGCAGGCGAGATGGGTTGCTGGGGGGCATTATAAGGAAGGGAGATGAGGTTGCTGCGGGGACCATCTATAAGGAAGAAGTGATGAGGGTTGCTGAGGGGACCCTGTAAGAAGACAGAGTGAGGTTGCTGAGGGGCCACCTATCAGGAGAAGAGCTGAGGTTGCTGAGGGTCCCTTCTCAGGAAGACGAGATGCGTTGTGGGGGCACCTGTCAGGCAGACAGAGTGCGGTAGCTGGAGGGGACCTCTCCGAGAGGCGCTGAGGTTGTGAGGGGTCCACTATCGGCAGAGAGATGAGGTTGTGCGGGGTCCCTTCAGGAAGCAGAGCTGCGGTTGCTGAGGGGTCAGCTATAAGGCAAGAAGAGATAAGGTTGTGAGGGTCACCTATAAGGAAGACGAGATGCGGTCGCTGAGGGGTTCCCTATAGGACAGAGAGAGAGGTTGTGGGGGCACATCTATATGAATGTGAGGATGCGGGTTGTGAGGGCGACATCTATAAGCACTGCGGATGAGGTTGCTGAGGCGACATCTATAAGAATGAAGAGATGAGGTTGTTGAGGCGACATCTATAAGAATGAAGAGATGAGAGTTGCTGAGGCGACATCTATAAGAATGAAGAGATGAGGTTGCTGAGTGACACCTAAAAGAAGAGGAGACAGACTGCATGAATCTCATCCATCTTTGAAAGTGATCATGTGACACACAGATGAACACACTGTGAAAAGGAAGCTCTTCATCGCGGATC
>CM031599.1:101381965-101391965 GCA_018398815.1 Conus ventricosus
GTGTGTGTGTGTGTGTGTGTGTGTGTGTGTGTGTGTGGTGTGTGTGTGTGTGTGTGTGTGTGTGTGTGTGTGTGGTGTGTGTGTGACGGACAAAGTAAGCTCGCGATTCGACACCAACGACCTAGTTTCTTTTTTTTTTTTTTACTGTGACGAATACGTCGTATTTTTCTGTCGGAAGTTAGAAAGGAATATTGAAGGTTTGTGTTTGAAAAAAGTTAGTTATAAGGTGAAAGGTAAAGGACTTTTCGGAAAAAAAACCAACATCATCTTGTAAAAAAGTGGAATGAATCAATGAATTATCAGAGGCCATTCTCATTTCACGTCGTTTTAGCCTTACGATTGCATATTTCATCTTTGGGTTCTTTCCATGAATAATACTCTAGCTAAAAAGGATTTGAACATATAAGACACACACTTCTTAGATTTTCAACGTGTGTGTGTGTGTGTGTGTGGTGTGTGTGTGTGTGTGTGTGTGTGTGTGTGTGTGTGTGTGTGTGTGTGTGTGTGTGTGTGTGTGTTGTGTGTGTGTGTGTGTGTGTGTGTGTGTGTGTGTGTGTGTGTGCGTGCGTGTTCTCATATACAGTAACAAAATCGTGTGTGTGTGTGTGTGTGTGTGTGTGTGTGTGTGTGTGTGTGTGTGTGTGTGTGTGTGTGTGTGTGTGTGTGTGTGTGTGTGTGTGTGTGTGTGTGTGTGTGTGTGTGGTTGGTCTTCAAATCATGGGCAATGAATGGCAACAGATCCAGCAGCGAGATTAATATGTTGCCAGAATTAGCATGCTCTCTCTTTCTATGTTTCTGTCTGTCTGTCTGTCTGTCTGTCTGTCTCTCTCTTTCTCTCTCTCTCTTCTCTCTCTCTCTCTCTCTCTCTCTCTCTCTCTCTCTCTCTCTCTCTCTCTCTCCTTTGATCTTCCGTTCCTTTTCACTTCAACACTATCACTGAATGGCTTGGCAGATAACGTATCTAGTTCTAGCACGGTAATTGAAAAAAAACACCGAGAAGAATCAACCCATAAATAGCTCCTTTACCAACCGTGTGCTTAAAAAGTTGAGACCACGTGATAAAAAGACAGGGGAAAAAATAAGCCGAATTTGCGTGCGAGGAAGACATATTCAAGGAAGATCTTGAACATAGAGTAAACTCTCCCAGTGAATTGAAAACATGAAAGAAAAACAGTCAGTATGGTAGAAGCCCTTGTAAATTACTCCGGATAGCAGATGTCATGCAGGGAGAGTTATCGACCCTGTTGGGGGGCTGATGGTGCTGGCAGATGGAACGAAGCAGGTGCAGACATGAGATATCCGACAAAGATGACACAGAGATGGATTCTGGGGAAATTTCTACGTGTCGTTTTACACGGTTTTTGTCATGGGTATCAATATATGAGACAGAGTACTTTTAATGGTAGTATCTACTTGCAGTATTTGATTTGGGGCACATCTCTCTCTCTCTCTCTCTCTCTCTCTCTCTCTCTCTCTCTCTCTCTCTCTCTCTCTCTCTCTCTCTCTTCTCTCTCTCTCTCTCTCTCTCTCTCTCTCAGATACACACACACACACATACACACACACGCACGCACTCACGCACGCACGCGCGCGCGCGTGCACACACAGACAGACACACACACACACACACACGCACGCACGCACACACACACACACACACACACACACACACACACACACACACACACACACACACACACACACCACACACACACACACACACACACACACATGCACGCGCACACACACACACACACACACACACACACACACACACACACACACACACACACACACACACACACAACACACACACACACACACACACACACACACATACGCGCGCGCGCGCGCGCGTACCTAAACGAGAGACTTGGTAATTACCAAAAGTTTAACCTTCTCATTTTTCCAAGTTGGTTTAGTTTTATCTTCAGCCGCGCCACTCTTCCACCATTCTTTCTTTCCCTGACCTGTAATCAAGACTTGTCGGGTAAGCCACCCCTCATAAGTCTGGCTGTGTATGGTGTTGGAAAACTGCTTCCATCAGTTGGTGAGTTATGTTCTCACAGGTTGGTGAGTGATGTTCTCACCAGTCGTGTATGGCCCCACTCCTCTCTTGTGTTGAGTCTCAACACAAGAGAGGAGTGGGGCCATACACGACTGGTGAGAACATCACTCACCAACTGATGGAAGCAGTTTTCCAACACCATACACAGCCAGACTTATGA
This sequence comes from Conus ventricosus, assembly GCA_018398815.1. Taxonomy (NCBI): domain Eukaryota; kingdom Metazoa; phylum Mollusca; class Gastropoda; order Neogastropoda; family Conidae; genus Conus; species Conus ventricosus. The sequence continues at coordinate 101,384,194 of CM031599.1, forward strand.
GGGTGGCTTACCCGACAAGTCTTGATCACAGGTCAGGGAAAGAAAAAATGGTGGAAGAGTGGCACGGCTGAAGATAAAACTAAAACAACTTGGAAAAATGAGATGCAGTAATATCTTCATGGCTAGAGTCTATGGACTATCAAAATGTAAAGTTTAACCGAGATGTGTGAATCCGCAGGGGAGGGCTATCCACACTGGCTAGACGAGGGGATTAGTCATTTGGCTGTGTTGCTGTGTCACACTGTGCCGTTAGGTCCAGCTTGGTGTTTTTGTGTTAACTGTTGGACCCACTTACATCACATTCAATTTACGATCCGTAACAAAGCCACCCCATTTAACACCAGCTGATTCCTAATCTTCTCATTCAATACTGTCTATAAGTTGGCTATTCCGTTCATGCCAGCTGATTCCTAATCTTCCCATTCAATACTGTCAATACTTTGGCTATTCCATTTAACACCAGCTGATTCCTGGTCTTCCCATTCAATACTGTCAATACTTTGGCTATTCCATTTAACACCAGCTGATTCCTGGTCTTCCCATTCAATACTGTCAATACTTTGGCTATTCCATTTAACACCAGCTGATTCCTAATCTTCCCATTCAATACTGTCATTACTTTGGCTATTCCATTTAACACCAGCTGATTCCTGGTCTTCCATTCAATACTGTCAATACTTTGGCTATTCCATTTAACACCAGCTGATTCCTAATCTTCCCATTCAATACTGTCTATACTTTGGCTACTCCATTTAACATCAGCTGATTCCTAATCTTCCCATTCAATACTGTCTATACTTTGGCTATTCCATTTAATGCCAGCTGTAACGTTGCCATCCGTTTAACACTGTAACCTGACCGTTCCATTTAACACCGTCTGAATCTTGGCCTTCACAGTGTATACCCTTTGTAACTTAGGTGTGTCATTGCTACTGTGTGTAACGTGACTGTCTCATTCAATACACAGTAAATGGCAGTCCATTACACACTACCTTGGCCAGTCTGGCTCATACAGTCTATGACATGGCCGTCCCATTTAATGCAGTTTGAAACATGGCCGTCCCATTTAATGCAGTTTGTAACTTGGTCGTTACATTGAATACCAGTTGTTACATGGCTGTCCCATTTAATGCAGTTTGTAACTTGGTCGTTACATTGAATACCAGTTGTTACATGGCTGTCCCATTTAATGCAGTTTGTAACTTGGTCGTTACATTGAATACCAGTTGTTACATGGCCGTCCCATTTAATGCAGTTTGTAACTTGGTCGTTACATTGAATACTAGTTGTTACATGCCTGTCCCATTTAATGCAGTTTGTAACTTGGTCGTTACATTGAATACCAGTTGTTACATGGCTGTCCCATTTAATGCAGTTTGTAACTTGGTCGTTACATTGAATACCAGTTGTTACATGGCTGTCCCATTTAATGCAGTTTGTAACTTGGTCGTTACATTGAATACCAGTTGTTACATGGCTGTCCCATTTAATGCAGTTTGTAACTTGGTCGTTACATTGAATACAAGTTGTTACATGGCCGTCCCATTTAATGCAGTTTGTAACTTGGTCGTTACATTGAATACCAGTTGTTACATGGCTGTCCCATTTAATGCAGTTTGTAACTTGGTCGTTACATTGAATACCAGTTGTTACATGGCCGTCCCATTTAATGCAGTTTGTAACTTGGTCGTTACATTGAATACCAGTTGTTACATGGCCGTCCTATTTAATGCAGTTTGTAACTTGGTCGCTACATTAAATACAGTTGTTACATGGCCGTCCCATTTAATGCAGTTTGTCACTTGGTCGTTACATTGAATACCAGTTGTTACATGGCCGTCCCATTTAATGCAGTTTGTAACTTGGTCGTTACATTGAATACCAGTTGTTACATGGCCGTCCCATTTAATGCAGTTTGTAACTTGGTCGTTACATTGAATACCAGTTGTTACATGGCCGTCCCATTTATGCAGTTTGTAACTTGGTCGTTACATTGAATACCAGTTGTTACATGGCTGTCCCATTTAATGCAGCTTGTAACTTGGTCGTTACATTGAATACCAGTTGTTGCATGGCCGTCCCATTTAATGCAGTTTGTAACTTGGTCGTTACATTGAATACCAGTTGTTACATGGCTGTCCCATTTAATGCAGTTTGTAACTTGGTCGTTACATTGAATACCAGTTGTTACATGGCTGTCCCATTTAATGCAGTTTGTAACTTGGTCGTTACATTGAATACCAGTTGTTACATGGCCGTCCATTTAATGCAGTTTGTAACTTGGTCGTTACATTGAATACCAGTTGTTACATGGCTGTCCCATTTAATGCAGTTTGTAACTTGGTGGTTACATTGAATACCAGTTGTTACATGGCTGTCCCATTTATGCAGTTTGTAACTTGGTCGTTACATTGAATACCAGTTGTTACATGGCTGTCCCATTTAATGCAGTTTGTAACTTGGTCGTTACATTGAATACCAGTTGTTACATGGCTGTCCCATTTAATGCAGTTTGTAACTTGGTCGTTACATTGAATACCAGTTGTTACATGGCCGTCCCATTTAATGCAGTTTGTAACTCGGTCGTTACATTGAATACGGTTGTTACATGGCTGTCCCATTTAATGCAGTTTGTAACTTGGTCGTTACATTGAATACCAGTTGTTACATGGCCGTCCCATTTAATGCAGTTTGTAACTTGGTCGTTACATTGAATACCAGTTGTTACATGGCCGTCCCATTTAATGCAGTTTGTAACTTGGTCGTTACATTGAATACAGTTGTTACATGGCTGTCCCATTTATGCAGTTTGTAACTTGGTCGTTACATTGAATAGCAGTTGTTACATGGCCGTCCCTTTAATGCAGTTTGTAACTTGGTCGTTACATTGAATACCAGTTGTTACATGGCTGTCCATTTAATGCAGTTTGTAACTTGGTCGTTACATTGAATACCAGTTGTTATATGGCCGTCCTATTTAATGCAGTTTGTAACTTGGTCGTTACATTGAATACCAGTTGTTACATGGCTGTCCCATTTAATGCAGTTTGTAACTTGGTCGTTGCATTGAATACAGTTGTTAAATGGCTGTCCCATTTAATGCAGTTTGTAACTTGGTCGTTACATTGAATACCAGTTGTTACATGGCTGCCCGGGCAATGATGTCTGTAAATTGGCCATCCGTTTAATACCATGATTATGTGTTTGGTCATTACATTTAACACTGTCTGTGGCTTAGCCATTCCATTGATGCGTCTACAACTTGCTGTCCGTTTAATACCATCCCTAACTTGGCATCCAATTCGGCAGTGTCTTAAACTTGGCCATCCCATTCAATGTTTGAAATTCGGCCATCCCGTTTAATGACGTTTGAAACCAGGCCATCCCATTCTTATACTCTTGAATGCTTTTCCATCCCATATAGTGATACTGTCTCTAAGCTGGCCATATGATTTCATACTGTTGCAATTTGGTCATTCTATCTAACAGTGTCTCTCTCTTGGCTGTTTGGGATTTGATATAGTCTGTGACTTGGTTATCAATTTATTTCCGTCTATAACTCGACTATTCCGATTTCAAAATGGAGCGACTGAGGGCGAGAAACGAAGCAAAATTTTAGAAAGAGAGGGGGGTTAGTTACCCCAAGGACATAGACAAACAAAGCACAGGACAAGACACTATGCATTTCGACCTCTTGGGTCTTCAGGCAAAAAAAACGTTTAACATTTAGGTTTAGTACGAACACAGAACGCAGAGTCATTATCTTTCCATGTGTTCGTGCCGAATGATTAACTGTCCTAAATGTTGAACGTTTTTGGGTTTTTTTTTTGTTTGTTTTGTTTTGTTTTTTGCATTCTCTTAATATCAAACACGTGTTATCCCATTTGATATAGTTTGAATTTGGTATGCCATTCTGATACTGTCTGACTCTTTCCAGTCTGATGCTGTCTTACACTACTGAACCACCCGTTTATCTGTTATTTTAAGATCATGTTTTAAAGCTTGCATTTTACCTTCTTGTGTTATGTGACACTTTGCCGTCCCCTTGTGTGATTAAGTGACACTTGCCATCTCATTGTGTCATTATTTGACACTTTGCCATCCCATTGTGTGATGATGTGACCTTTGTCATCTCATTGTGTGATGATGTGGGCACTTTGTCTTCCCCTTGTGTGATGATGTGACATTTTGTATCCATTGTGTGATGATGTGACACTTGGCCATTCCATTGTGTGATGATGTGACACTTTGTCATCCATGTGTGATGATGTGACACTTGGCCATCCATTGTGTGACGATGTGGCACTTTGTCATCCATGGTGTGATGATGTGACACTTTGATCCATTGTGTGATGATGTGACACTTGGCCATTCCATTGTGTGATGATGTGACACTTGGCCATTCATTGTGTGATGATGTGACACTTTCTCATACATTTTGTGATGATGTGACACTTTTCCATTCCATTGTATGTGATGTGACACTTTGCCATCCCATTGTGGGATTGATTTTGACACTTTGTCATCCAATGTGTGATGATGTGACACTTTGCTATTCCATTGTGTGATGATGTGACACTTTGCCATTTCTATTGTTGATGATGTGACACTTTGTCATCCCATTGTGTGATGATGTGACACTTTGTCATCCATTGTGGATGATGTGACACTTGGCCATCCCATTGTGTGATTATGTGACGCCTGCCATCCCATTGTGTGATGATGTGACACTCTGCCATCTCATTTTGTGATGTGTGACACTTTGTCATCCCATTGTGTTGATGATTTTGACACGTGGCCATTCCCTTGTGGAGGATGTAACACTTGGCCCTTCCATTGTGTGATGAATGTGAAAACTTTTTCCATCACATTGTGTGATGTTGTGCACTTTGTCATCCAATTGTGTGATGATGTGCACTTTTGCTATCATTGTGTGATGATGTGAACCTTTGCCATTCCATTGTGTGATTAAGTGACACATTGCCATCCCATTGTGTGATTATGTGACACATTGCCCTTCATTGTGTGATGATGTGACACTCTGCCATCCCATTGTGTGATGATGTGACACATTGTCATCCATTGTGTGATGATGTGAAAATTTTGCCATTCTATTGTGTGATGATGTAACACATTGCATCCCATTGTGTGATGATGTGACACATTGCCATCCCATTGTGTGATGATGTGACACATTGCCATCCCATTGTGTGATGATGTGACACATTGTCATCCCCTTGTGTGATGATGTGACACTCTGCCATCCCATTGTGTGATGATGTGACACATTGCCATCCCATTGTGTGATGATGTGACATTTTTGCCATCCCATTGTGTGATGATGTGACACATTTGGGCAACCCATTGTGTGATTTATGTTAACATTGCCATCCCATTGTGTGATGATTTGACACGTTGCCATTCCATTGTGTGATGATGTGACACTTTGCCATCCCATTTTGTGATTGATGTGACACTCTGCCATCCCATTGTGTGATGATGTGACACGTTTCCATCCATTGTGTGATTGATGTGACTCATTGTCATCCCATTGTGTGATGATGTGACACGTTGCCCAAATTTATTGGGGATGATGTGGGCACGTTTCCATTCCCTTGTGTGATGATGTGCACTTTGCCCTTCAATTGTGTGATTATGTGACACATTGCCATCCCATTGTGTGATTATGTGACACATTGCCATTCCATTGTGTGATGATGTGACTTTTCCCATCCAATTGTGTGATGATTGACACTTTGTTTATCCAATTGTGTGATGATGTGAACTTTGCTATTCCATTGTGTGATGATGTGACACTTTGCCATTCTATTGTGTGATGATTTGACACTTTGTCATCCCATTGTGTGATGATGTGACACTTTTTCATCCCATTGTGTGTTGATGTGACACTTTGGCCATCCCATTGTTGTGATTATGTGACACTTGGACATTCCATTGTGTGATGATGTGACACTTTTCCATCCCATTGTGTGATGTTGTGACACTTTGTCATCCAAATTTTGTGTGATGTGCACTTTGCAATTCCATTGTGTGATGATGTGACAGTTTGCCATTCCATTGTGTGATGATGTGACGCATTGCCATCCCATTGTGTGATGAATGTGACGCATTGCCATCCCATTGTGTGATTATGTGACACATTGCTATTCCATTGTGTGATGATGTGACGCATTGCCATCCCCTGTTGTGATGATGTGACAAAATCCCATTGTGTGTGATGTGACACATTGCCATCCCATTGTGTGATGATGTGACACGTTGCCATTCCATTGTGTGATGATGTGACACTTTGCCATCCCATTGTTGTGATGATGTGACACTCTGCCATCCCATTGTGTGATGATGTGACACGTTTCCCTTCCATTTTGTGATGATGTGACTCATTGCCATCCCATTGTGTGATGATTTTGACCGTTGCCATTCCATTGTGTGATGATGTGGGCACATTGTCATCCATTTGCGATGATGTCACACTTTTGGCATCCCTTGTGTGATGATGTGACACGTTTCCATTCCCTTGTGTGATGATGTGACACTTGCCATCCATTGTGTGATGATGTGACACGTTCCATTCCATTGTGTGATGATGTGACACATTGTCATCCCATTGTGTGTGATGTGACGCATTGCCATCCCATTGTTTGATGATGTGACACGTTGCCATTCCATTGTGTGATGATGTGACACATTGTCATTCATTGTGTGATGATGTGACACATTTGCCATCCCCTTGTGTGATGATATGACACGTTTCCATTTCCCTTGTGTGATGATGTGCACTTGGCCATCCCATTGTGTGATGATGTGACACTCTGCCATCCCATTTGTGATGATGTGTCATTTTTACCATCCAATGTGTTACAGTGTGATATCTTGCAATCCCTTTACGTCCCGCGTGACACTTTGCCATCCTATTATGTTAATATGTAACATTACTGCCATGTGTGCATATGTGTGTGTGCGTGCGTTCGTGCGTGCGTGCGTGCGTGCGTGTTTTGTTGTCCCATCTTCTGTACCACCTCAGTTGCAGTATACCATGCCGCCATCCCGACACCCGTCCACAGCCACAGCCGGTCAGTTCGCCGAAGCCCCGGCACCGGCCATCCACAGGGAGCAGTCAATGTCAGGTAGTCAAGAGGCAACCCACCAGAGGAGACACAGCACTGCTGCCCAGTCACTTCGGTGGTGTTCAGTGGCGCCTGTTCTGATCCAACATAAGGAAGACGCTTCCTACTAAGCCCCCTACTGACGACAATAATTGCTTAGTCGTTGAGGTGGCATGAGTGAGCTGTCCCTCCGGAGGGCGCCACCACGTCCGTCCAACGACAGCTTCAATAGACTCGCCGATACTGGTGTCCCCGACGGAACTAAACCAAGGCCACAGACGTGAAGAGGACATCAAAATTGAGGTCATCATGAGAGCAGGGAATGAAGGGCCACAGAATTTGATACTTTTTTTTATACTGATTGATGAGAATGAGGATGATGAAGATGATGCTACGGATTTCCATTCCGGTCTGAGACTACATGAGAGGGTTGTACTCTACGCTTCCTTTCATAATATATCCCGGCGTAAACCATGCCCGAGAGATACAGACACCTGCAGTGTTGGTCAGGAAATTTGAGCAACACTCTCAGAGACGCATCCATTAAGTGGAAGAAACTCAACCTTGTGGTCCAGTCTTCTCAACTGAGCCCGTAGCAAACTCAACTCTGGGTAGGAGCCGGTCGGGCAGAAAAAATCCCACATG
>CM031599.1:101394465-101410859 GCA_018398815.1 Conus ventricosus
GAGCTCCTCTCTGCTGCTCAGTGTGGGAAAGAGAGGGATCAAGAAGGTCGAGAGCTCCTCTCTGCTGCTCAGTGTGGGAAAGAGAGGGATCAAGAAGGTCGAGAGCTCCTCTCTGCTGCTCAGTGTGGAAAAGAGAGGGATACAGAAGGTCGAGAGTCCTGTATACTGCTCAGTGTGGGAAAGAGAGGGATAGAGAAGGTCGAGAGCTCCTCTCTGCTGCTAGGTGTGGGAAAAAGAGGGATACAGAAGGTCGAGAGCACCTTTATACTGCTCAGTGTGGGAAAGAGAAGGACAAAGAAGGTCGCGAGCTCCTCTATACTTCTCAGTGTGGGAAAGAGAGGGATACAGAAGATCGCGAGCTCCTCTATACTGCTCAGTGTGGGAAAGAGAGGGATAGAGAAGGTGCAGGGAGGAGAGGGATACAGAAGGTCGAGAGCTCCTCTCCGCTGCTCAGTGTGGGAAAGAGAGGGATAGAGAAGGTCGAGAGCTCCTCTATACTGCTCAGTGTGGGAAAGAGAGGATAGAGAAGGTCGAGAGCTCCTCTATACTGCTCAGTGTGGGAAAGAGAGGGATACAGAAAGTCTAGAGCTCCTGTATACTGCTCAGTGTGAGAAAGAGAGGGATCAAGAAGGTCTAGAGCTCCTGTATACTGTTCAGTGTGGGAAAGAGAGGGATACAGAAGGTCTAGAGCTCCTGTATACTGTTCAGTGTGGGAAAGAGAGGGATCAAGAAGGTGCAGAGAGGAGAGTTGTCACCGATACTCCATTTATCAACACAGGCTATTGTTGTCACCGATACTCCATTTATCAACACAGGCTATTGTTGTCACCGATACTCCATTTATCAACACAGGCTATTGTTGTCACCGATACTCCATTTATCAACACAGGCTATTGTTGTCACCGATACTCCATTTATCAACACAGGCTATTGTTGTCACCGATACTCCATTTATCAACACAGGCTATTGTTGTCACCGATACTCCATTTATCAACACAGGCTATTGTTGTCACCGATACTCCATTTATCAACACAGGCTATTGTTGTCACCGATACTCCATTTATCAACACAGGCTATTGTTGTCACCGATACTCCATTTATCAACACAGGCTATTGTTGTCACTTATATTCCATTTATTAACACAGGCTATTGTTGTCACTTATATTCCATTTATCAACACAGGCTACTGTTGTCACTTACATTCCATTTATCAACACAGGCTATTGTTGTCACCGATACTCCATTTATCAACACAGGCTCTTGTTGTCACCGATACTCCATTTATCAACACAGGCTATTGTTGTCACCAATACTCCATTTATTAACACAGGCTATTGTTGTCACTTATATTCCATTTATCAACACAGGCTATTGTTGTCACTTACATTCCATTTATCAACACAGGCTATTGTTGTCACTTACATTCCATTTATCAACACAGGCTATTGTTGTCACTTACATTCCATTTATTAACACAGGTTGTTGTTGTCACTTACATTCCATTTATTAACACAGGCTGTTGTTGTCACTTACATTCCATTTATCAACATAGGCTGTATCACCTGACATTTGACAACAAAGATGACGATACCACCCTTCCCTTTACGGACACGAACAAGATTGTTGTCTCTTATACTCCACTTATGTCCAGGGGACATCACTTGACATTTGGAAGGAGATGACGTAGCTTTCAGGCGACGCAGGGTTAAATGATTTCCCCTGGAATGAGCAAGATACAGTGACGGCAGCTGATGCTGGAGATGTTGTCACTTGGGTGATACTCTTCGGAGCCTGTGTGTTATCATCACTTAAAAAGAAGAAAGGGAGGAGTAGCGGGAAGGGGTGGATGGATCGTGCACCAACTGACTGAGACGGGTTGTAATCGAAAGGAAACTGCGTGTGAGAAAGAAGAGAGAGAAGGGAAAAAAATGGAGAGACGTTTGGCTGTTAGTTTAATCCATCTTTAAGGTATTATAATATAGCAAGCCTAAGATTTTTTTTTTACAGAAAGGAGCTGTAGTTTTGCTTGTTTGTTTGTTTGTGAGGTAAACAGAAGGAGATGAGGGGGAAAAGTTGGGGGGGAGGGGGGGAGGGGGGGGGAGGGAGGCGGAGGGATTAGTGTACTTTCCTAGAGACCTAATAGCTTGGATTCGAGTTCAACACAGAAGTCACGCAGGACATTTTTTTATGTTTTAGATTGTTGTTGTTGTTGTTGTTGTTGTTGTTTTCTTTAGCTTTCCCTTGCCTTTTTTTCTTTTTTCTGTGACCTACTCCCACATCACTCATCCATGCCTTCCCACTCCTCACCCCACTGCACAGCCACACCCAAGTGCCCCGTTCACAGCCCAGCACTGCACTCCACAGAAGGCAGTATCCGGTCGATATACGAAAAGCTGCCAGAGCAGCCATGTTACTGCTGCCCAGTTACTCTGATGGTGTTCCGTTTTGCCTGTTCTTATTCAACACACAAAAGACGCCACATAATAAGGCTTAGACTGTGCTTCTGTGTCCACAGTCATTTAGTTTCTTTTTGTTATTATTATAATGAATAGATATATAGCGCCTATCCTCGGCTCGAGACCAAGCTCTAAGCGCTTTATAATCCGCACTCGTTTACATAACGGGCTGTCTACCTGGGTAGTGCCGACTGAAGAGCTGCCAGCTGGCTCTTCATTCAGTCGTTTCCCGTGTCACCAGTCAACATCGTCCGATATTTTTCACTCAGTTTCCTTGCTTTCTTCATTCTTTCCATTTCTCACGCAGGGTGCATGCTATGTGTAACGTGTCATCCATACCAACGGCCAAACTGGCCTTCACTTCCGAAAGTTGGTGATGGGATTTTACGTGTGTGCAAGATGTTATGCGTGCGTTCATACACAGAACCTCTGTTTATAGCTTCATTCGAAGGACTGTATGGGAAATGGAGTCAGAACCAATCTTGACTCCGTGGGAAAAATCCCCTGCACCGGAACGGCCCGGCGGAGATTGATTCGAACCCACAACCCCAGGATCACCAAGATTGCGAGTCCGGCGCTCTACAATGAACTATCTTATTTCTCTTCGTCAGAGATTTTCCGATTTTAATGCAGATATAACAATAAGAAAATGTCTTGTTTGTACCTTTTTTTCTGAATTCTGTTCTAATAATGCGAGGGAATACGTTATACTTGTAGCTGGCAGCACGGCCGAACAGATTGTTTCATGTGCTCAGGAATATAGAGAAGAGTTCATACAGGATGACAACGGCTGCAGAGCTAAGAGCTGTACTTCATCTGCCCCAGATCAGGAAGATATTAACAATAACCGACAAGAGCTGATTTCAGTTATAATTGAAAAGGTCGGAGTAGGATTGAACAGGAAAATAAAATGTGGGACGCTAACAAGAGAGTTCGAATATGAATAAGGATGTCCGAAGCTTCGAGTAGAAGTGAAGAATTTCTTATAATAATTGTAAGAAGTGCCTCATTTGTGTACGCAAAAAACGCAGGATGAGGAGAAACAAAATTACAGTACTTTACATACCACCTTGACAGGAATAAAGTCACATTATCAGTCAGAGGAGAGGCCAGCCCGCAAATCCAGGAAGATGTGGTCGCCCAATTTCTGAATGAAAAGATGAACCCACAACTGTCTGATGAAAATTGTAGTGGAAAACCAATGGAAAGAGATGAGAAACTAGAAAACCTGAAATCTTTCTCAGAATCGAATTCTGGAAATCGTGGACCACAGCTAGTCTGCCTGTCTGTCTGTCTGTCTGTCTGAATGTCTCTCTCTCTCTCCTCTCTCTCTCTCTCTCTCTCTCTCTCTCTCTCTCTCTCTCTCTCTCTCTCTCTCTCTCTCTCTCTCTCTCTCCTACAAATCTTACTCTCTCTCTCTCTCTCTCTCTCTCTCTCTCTCTCTCTCTCTCTCTCTCTCTCTCTCTATATATATATATATATATATATATATATATATATATTATATATATATATATATATATATATGGGCAGTCATGAAATACGGGCTGGTACACCCATGGGGATGTTACTTTAAGGCTGTTATGAGCTGCATCCTGTAGTCTAATTTACCTCTGTTCAGGAGCAGTTATGTCCCTTGATATGTTAATGGAGTGTCCTGTGCGTGCCTGTACCCATCGTCAACACAGCGCAGGCCTCCAAGGGTGGTACAGGACTGCTCTAAAGGCAGGTGGAAGACAGTGCTTCTCTGGGTCCTCCCCAGCACCTTCGGGTGTTTCTTTTTCTTCTTTGCCTTAACTAGGCTGACCCTGGAGAAAGGTCCAGTGACGGTGAGGAAAGACCCACTGACCACAGGGAAAGTCCTGTTGACAGTGGGAAAGACTACAACTTTGGATTCTCTCTTGAGGGCACATAAGACCGTATGGCGAAAGCTTGGCTGTGTCTGGAGTGGCACTGTCTTCATCTGTCCGTGGGCAGGGGTGGTTGGGTCTGTGGGGTGTGCTCGGCAGCTGGAGGGTGGTGTTTTTCGCCGGTGGGCTCTGCAGTCATGAAATACGGGCTGGTACACCCATGGGGATGCTACTTTAAGGCTGTTATGAGCTGCATCCTGTAGTCTAATTTACCTCTGTTCAGGAGCCGTTATGTCCCTTGATATGTTAATGGAGTGTCCTGTGCGTGCCTGTACCATCGTCAACACAGCGCAGGCCTCCAAGGGTGGTACAGGAACTGCTCTAAAGGCAGGTGAAGACAGTGCTTCTCTGGGTCCTCCCCAGCACCTTCGGGTGTTTCTTTTTCTTATATATATATATATATATATTATATATATATTATATATATATTATATATATATATATATATATATATATATAGTGCTGAACAATTAAACAGTGGGAGAAAACAAGTGCAAGTTAACAATTCTTCAGTCATTACAGCAATGACTTGACAAAGATTTGAATTTTTAAAAAAAGAAAGAAAAAAATGAAGAAAATGGGAATATATTATAAATATGAGAAACCCTTCACTAGCTGCCTGAGGGAAACCATCGTACTCTCCTTCAAAGACAGATCTATTTGTATTGCCAGCTCCTAGGCCTTTCGTCCGCTGGATCGGACTCATCAGGGAGACACGGCTGATTGTGTCTGTGCTCTTGGTGTCAAATAGAGACACGCCAAAGTCCATAATTCTGTGGTGTTCTCATCACCAAGGGTTCAAAAAAGAATCCAACAGCACCCCCAACAGCCAGCGAGTGTAAATGGAAACAAAAGGAAAGGGTGGGAGGAAAAAAAATTGCTGAAAAAAAAACAAAAACAAAAAAATTTTCTTTGAAAAACGGAGCCGATTGTTTGGGAGGTGTGAAGGAAAAGGCTGCTCGGGGGGAAGGGGGGGAAGGGTTGTGGACGTGAAGCAAAAAACCTAAATAAATTCCCCGACGGGTTAAAGCCAACAGGCGGTCTTAGAGGCCACGCGGAAATTCAACGTGTGTTTGGATTTTTGACACTGAGAACCCCCTTTCAACAGCACCCGACCAGCCCCCGCTAGGGGTCTGGATTTGATTCAACTGATTCATTTAAGAGGGTGGGCAGGAAAAATCAGGGGAAGAAGAGGGGAAGAAGAGAGAAGAAGGGAGAGGAAGAGAGGAGAGAGCGAAGAGACAAGACAGCAGACAGACAGACAAAACAGACAGACAGACAGACAAACAACAACGACAACAGAAGAGGGGTTTTATTTTTAATTTTTAATCTAGACATTTAACGTTTTGTTTAAGCAGATTTAGCATCGAATTAGATGAGGGGTTTCTGCAAATGTTCAAATTCTTTTTTCCCAAACAGAAAAACAACAAAAAAGGAGGATTATGTCTGAACCCAAAAAAAGAAATAAAATCAGCGCCCCTTTCCCAAACACCACACACACCAAAACCCCCACACCACACACAACACACACACACACACAAACACACACACACCCCACCACACACACACGCACACACACACCCACCACAAAAAAAAACCCACACACAAAACACCACATACCAAAACACACCACACACCACACACACACACAAACAAAAAACGCACGCCGCCGACGCACGCAGCACCACGCACGCACGTCGCACCACGCACGCACGCACACACCACACCACACCCACACACCCACACACACACCACACACAGAGATTTTTCCCCCCACACCCCCCCCCTCTCCCCCGACCCCCAAAACAATAACACCAAACAACCCATGATTATTTCGAACCCCCCAAAAACGAAAAAACTGCTGCCCCCTTTTCCTACAAACCCACACACACACCACCCACACACACACACACCACCACACGCACGAAACGACGCACGCACGCACCCCACGCACGCAGCACGCACCACGCACGCACGCACGCACGCACGCACCACGCCCCAAACCCACACACACACACACACACACAACACACACACCACACAACACACACCCCACACACACATACATCCCACCACACACACACACACACACACACACACACCCACACCACACACACACACACACACACACACGCCGCACGCACCACGCACGCACGCACGCACGCACGCAGGCCGCACACACACACACACGCAGATTTTACCACACCACCCCCCCCCCCCGACCTCCTACCCGGGCCCCACCCATTCCATTACCCTCCCCCCCCACCGCACCCCCCTACCATTGGCTTCCCCCCGCCCCCCCTTTGTTCCCTCTACCTATATTTGGTAACCCCAAACGGCCCGTCCAAAATTTTAGTGTTTAAAAAAACGGGCTTACCGTTTTAATTAATTTCAAAAATCTCAATCAATATTCCACAGCTTAAGCCACATGTTGAATTGGCAATTTTTTCAGGCTAGGGCCACACTTTTTTCATTCAATGAAATATGCCATGGAATCTGGTTTGTGCCAAGGATTAAGTAGCAGGTTTTTTTTTTCTTTTTTCTGTTTTTTTTTTTTACGCGGGATATTTACAACGAAATAAAATTCGAGAGAAAAGGAGAGAGAGGAGGGGGGAGAGGGGAGAGAGAGAGAGAGGGGGAGAGAGAAAGGAGAGGAGACAGGAGGAGCAAAAAGAGAGACAGAAGAGAGAGAGACAGAGGAGACAGAACAGAGTCCATTGGAAAAGGGCAAATGACGTCGCCCCATGCAACAAACAAAACAGACAAACAAAATACCCAATTTAATCCTTCGTTTTTTTTCCCTCAGGACCAGGCCTAACACCTATCGTCGCCGATTTTTTTTGTCCTCTCTGCTGCTCAGTGGGGGAAAGAGGGATACAGAAGGTCGGAGCTCCTCTCTGTCCCCATGTGGGAAAAGGGGGTACAGAAGTCGAGAGCTCCCCCTTTTCTCAGGGGGGAAAAGAGGGATACAAAAGGTCAGAGCTCCCCCCTTTGGGCTCAGTGTGGGAAAGAGGGGGAATCAAAAAGGGTCGGGGCTCCTCTCCGCTTCAGGGGTGGGAAAGAAGGGATCAAAAAGGGTCGAGATCCTCCTGCGTCAGGGGGGGGAAAGAGGGGATCAAAAGGTCAGAGCTCCTCCGCGTCATTGGGGGGGAAAGGGGGGGACAAAAGGGTCGAGAGCTCCCCTGCTGCCGGGGGTGTGGAAAAGAAGGGATCCAAAGGGTCGAGAGCTCCTGTATATGCTCAGTGGGGGAAAAAGGGAGGGATAGAAAGGTCAGAGCCCCTTTCCCTGTCTAGGTTGGGAAAAAGAGGGATCAAAGGGGGCGAAGCCCTTTATATCTCAGGTGGGAAAAGAGAAGGAAAAAAAGGGTCGCGACTCCCTATACTTCTCGGTGGGAAAGAGAGGGTCCGGGGTCGGAGCTCCTCTAACTGCTCGTTGGGAAAGAGGGGGAAGAAAGGTGCGGGGAGGAGAGGGACCCCGAAGGTCGAGAGCTCCCTCCGCGCTCAGGTGGGAAAGAGAGGGATGGGAAAGGGGTCGAAGCTCCTTATACTGCCATGGGGGGAAAGAGGGGAAGAAGGTCGAGAGCTCCTCAAACGCAGTGTGGGAAAGAGGGGGATACAGAAGTCTAGAGCTCCTGTATACTGCCAGGTAAAAAGAGGGGGGATCAAAAAGGGGTCTAGGGGCCCGTTACTTTTTCAGTGGGGGGAAAGAGAGGGTCAAAGGTCTGAGCTCCGATACTGTTCAGGGGGGAAAGAGGGGATCAAAAAGGTGCAGAGGGGAGAGTTGTCACCGATCTCCTTTTTATCACACGGGCTATTTTTGTCACCGATACCCATTTTTCAACACAGGCTATTGTTGTCACCGAACTCCTTTTTTTATCAACAAGGCTATTGTTGTAAACCGTACCCCATTTATCAACACAGCTTTTGTTGTCACCGATATTCCATTATAAACACAGATTTTGCACCGTTCCATTTACAACACGGGCTATTGTTGTCACCGATACCCCATTTTCAACACAGGCTTTTTGTCCCCGATACTCCATTTAAAAAAAGGGCTTTTTGTAAACCGATACTCCATTTTAAACACAGGCATTGTTTTCCCGATACCCCATTTATCAACACAGGCTATTGTTTCATTATATTCCATTTATTAACCGGGCTATTTTTGTCACTTTTTTCCCCATTTTCAACACGGGCTACTGTTGTCACTTACATTCCTTTTACAACACGGGCATTGTTGTCCCGATACCCCCATTTTTCAACCAGGCCTTGTTGCCCCACCGAACTCCATTTATAAACACGGGCTATTGTTTTCAAAAACCCTCATTTTTTTAACACGGGCTTTTTTGTCACTTTATTCCATTTATAACACCTATTGTTGCATTTACATTCCATTTACAACACAGGCTTTTGGCCTTACATTCCATTTATAAACACGGCTATGTTTTCATTTAAATTTCCCATTTTTTAAACACAGGTTGTTTTTTTGTCATTTACCTTTCCTTTATTAACACGGCTGTTGTTGTCACTTCACCCCCATTTATAAACATACTGTATCACCTGACTTTTGACAACAAGAGCGATACCACCCTTTTCCCTTTACGGGCCGAACAAGATTGTTGTCTTATACTCCACTTATCCGGGGACACACTTAATTTTGGAAGGAGATGAGTAGCTTTCAGGCGCCCGGGGGGTTTTAAATGATTTCCCCGGAAGAGCAAGTACGGACGGGAGCTGATGTGGGGATGTTGTCACTTTGGGTGATTCCTTTTGGAGCCCGTGTGTTATCATCACTTAAAAAGAAAAAAGGGGGGATAGGGGGGAAGGGGGGGATGGTCGTGCACCCAATGAGAGAGGGTTGGAATCGAAAGGAAACTGCTGTGAGAAAGAAAAGGAGAAGGGAAAAAAAAGGAGAAAGGGCGTTTGGCTGTTAGTTTAACATCTTTTGGTATTAAATATCAAAGCCTAAGATTTTTTTTTTTTTCCGAAAGGAGCTGTAGTTTTGCTTGTTTGTTTGTTTGTGAGGAAAAGGAAAAGGAGGGGGAAAAGGGGGGGGGGGGGGGGGGGAGGGGGGGGGGGGGGGGGGGGCGGAGGGATTGTGTACTTTCCTAGAGACCTATAGTTGGATTCGGTTCAACACAGAAGTCACGCAGGACATTTTTTTTTTGTTTAGATTTTTTGTGGTTTTTGTTGTTGTTGTTTTTTCTTTTGCTTTTTTCCCCTTTCCTTTTTTTTTTTTTTTTATTTTCCTGTACCCCTCCACATCACTCATCCCGGGCCCCCCCACTCCCTCCCCCCCCCACTGCACAGCCCCCCCAAGGGCCCCGTTCCGCCCCCGCACTGCACCCACAAAGGCAGTATCCGGGCGTATACAAAAGCTGCCCCGAGCGCCAGTTCTGCGGCCCATTACTCTGATGGGGGTTCCCTTTGCCTGTTTTATTTAAACCACAAAGCGCCCATAAAAAGGCTTAGACTGTGCGTGGTCCACAGTCATTTAGTTTCTTTTTGTTATATATTA
Source organism: Conus ventricosus (assembly GCA_018398815.1). Taxonomy (NCBI): domain Eukaryota; kingdom Metazoa; phylum Mollusca; class Gastropoda; order Neogastropoda; family Conidae; genus Conus; species Conus ventricosus. The sequence goes on from CM031599.1 coordinate 101,404,353, forward strand.
AAGAATAATATAGCGCCTTTCCCCCGGGGAGACCAACTTAAGCTTTTTAATCCGCACTCCCTTTTACAAAAAGGGGTGTCTACCCCGGGTTTGGGCGAAAGCTGCCAGGGGGCCCTTCATTCAGTCGTTTCCCGTGTCCCCCAGTCAAATCGTCCGTATTTTTCACTCAGTTTCCTTGCTTTTTCATTCTTTCCATTTCTCACGCAGGGTGCAGCATGGAAGTGTCACCAACCAAAGGCCAACTGGCCTTCACTTGAAAGTTTTTGAGGGGGTTTTACGTGTGTGCAAGGGTTATTTGGGGGCGCATACACGAACCCCTTTTCTTCCGAAGGGCTGTATGGGAAATGGGGGCCCCAAACCCAACTTGACTCCGGGGAAAAAAACCCCCCGCCCGGAACGGCCCCCCGGGGGGAATTGATTGAACCCCCAAACCCCGGGCACCAAGTTGGACGCCCGGGGGGGCCCCCAAAAAAACTATTTACCCTTTTTGTCAAATTTCCCCATTAAAGCGATAAACAAAAAAAATTCTTGTTGATTTTTTTTTGAATTGTTTAAAAACGAGGGGGGAATACTATACTTTTCTGGCAGCACGGCCGAACAGAGGTTTAGGGGCTCAGGAAAATAAAAGAGTTCCTTTTGGGCAACGGGGTGAAAGGTAAGGGTGTCTTTTTCGCCCCGATCAGGAAGATTTTAAACAACCGCCCAAGAGCTGATTTCCGTTAAATTTGAAAGGGGCGGAGTAATTACAGGAAATAAAAATGTGGGACCCAACAAGAAATTCAAATTAAGATTCCGAACTTGGTAGAGTGAAAAATTTCTTATAAAATTTTTAAAAGTTGGCCTTTTTGTACCAAAAACCGCAGGATGAGGGAAAAAAAAAAAAACAAACTTTTTTCCCCCCACAGGAAATGAACACATTTCGCGAGGGGACCCCCCCAAACCAAAATGTTGGGCCCCCCAAATTTCTGAATGAAAGAACCCCCCAACTTCGATGAAAAATGTGTGGAAAACCGGAAAGAGTGGAAACTAGAAAACCGAAATCTTTCTCAGAATCGAATTCGGGGAACGTGGACCCCAAGAGCTCCTGCTGTCTGCGTCTGTCTGAATGTCTTCCCTCCCTTCTCTCCTCTCCTCTCCTTCCCCTCTCTCCTCTCTCTCCCTCCCCCCCCTTTCTCTCCTCCTCCTCCCCTTTTTCCCCCTTCCTTCAAATTATTTTTCTCTTTTTCTCCCTCTTCTCTCTCTCTCCTCCTCTCTCCCCCTCTCTTTTTTTTTTTATTTTTTTTTTTTTTTATGGGGGTTCGGGTGGTCCCCGGGGTTTCTTTGGTGTTTGGCCCCCCCCCGGCTTTCCTTGTTGGGGTTTTTCCTTATTTTTGGGGCCCCGTTCTGCCCCTTCCCTCCAAAACCCCCCCTCCAATGTCTCTCGGGCGTGGACGGTTTTTCCTCCCACCTTTGGGGGTTTCTTTTCTCTTTCCTTTTTACCCCAAAAACCTGACTCCCCCCCCGCCCGGGGGTCCTTTGACTAAAGCCCCAACTTTTTCTCTCTGGGGCCTAAACCCATCAAAATTCTTTTTCATTTTAAATTTCCTAGGGGGGGTTTTTTTAATTTTTTTGGGGGGCAAGTTGAAATAGGGGGGTGTACACCCATGGGGATGACTTTAAGGGTTTTTAAGCTGCATCCTGTATCAATTACCCCTGTTCAGGACCCGGTTTTGTCCCTTGATTTTAATGGATGTCCTGTGCGTGCCTGACCCATCTCAACACAAACGCGGGGTCCCAAAAGGGGGGACAGGAGCTCTAAAGGCCGGGGAAAACGGGGCTTCTCTGGGTCCTCCCAGCACTTCGGGTGTTTCTTTTTCTTATATATATAATATATATATATATATATATATATATATATATATATATATATATATATATAATATATATATAGTGCTGAACAATTAAACAGTGGGAGAAAACAAGTGCAAGTTAACAATTCTTCCAGTCATTACAGCAATGACTTGACAAAGATTTGAATTTTTAAAAAAAGAAAGAAAAAAATGAAGAAAATGGGAATATATTATAAATATGAGAAACCCTTCACTAGCTGCCTGAGGGAACCATCGTACTCTCCTTCAAAGACAGATCTATTTGTATTGCCAGCTCCTAGGCCTTTCGTCCGCTGGATCGGACTCATCAGGGAGACACGGCTGATTGTGTCTGTGCTCTTGGTGTCAAATAGAGACACGCCAAAGTCCATAATTCTGTGGTGTTCTCATCACCAGGTTCAAAAAAGAATCCAACAGCACCCCCAAAGCAGCCAGCGAAGGGTAGTAAATGGAACAAAAGGAAAGCGTGGAGAGGAAAAAAGTTGCTGAAAAACTAAAGCATTATGCATATATATATTTGTTAAGAATATTTTTTTAAAAGAAGTATTAAAATCAACAAGCTTGTTTCGAACCTCTCGCTCTCCTCAGGATCTATATAGATATATATATATAAAGAAGATACGTAATATAAATATATATATATATATATATATATATATATATATATATTATATATATATATATTAATTATATATATATATATATATATTACGTGTCTTCTATACATCTTACTCCATATTTGTTTTTCTTGCCCAGAGACTGGATGTAAAAAAAAAAGTGTTCATACTTGGTAAATCTACCTTCTTAAAATAAAATTATCTGTCTCTCTGTCTCTGTCTCTCTCTGTCTCTGTCTGTCTGTCTGTCTCTGACTGTCTCTGTCTGTCTCTGTCTGTCTCTTCTGTCTGTCTTCTCTCTCTCTCTCCCTCTCTCTCTCTCTCCTCTCTCTCTCTCTCTCTCTCTCTCTCTCTCTCTTCTCTCTCTCTTTCTCTCTCTGGTGTATGCGCTCTGATGTTCGTTTGTTCGTTTTCTGTTTAATGTCTGTTCACTTTTAGTGATATTAGACGTGAATGAATGAAGAGAATTACTGACGGAATGAATTCATTCATTCCTCTGGATGTGTGTCCTCGCATGTGTGTGTGCGCACGGCGCGCGCGTGTGTCTGTGTGTGTGTGCGCGCGGGCGCGTGTGTGTGTGTATATGTGTGTGTGCGTGTACGTGTGTGTGTGTGTGTGTGTGTGTGTGTGCGTGTGTGTGCGTATGTGTGTGTGCATGTGCTGTGTGTGTGTGTGTATGTGTGTATGTGTGTGTGTGTGTGTGTGTACATGCAAGGGAACATCCAATGTTTATAGGCCAACAGACTGATAAATGCTTGCTACTTTGAGAACGGCCCTTCATATGGGTGGTTTGTAATTCATCTATGTGACCAGTAACCAGTGACCCAAGTTCTAAAGTCAAGCACTGTCTGTTTCCATAGTGTCATGTCTTGGGCTTCCAATGACTTCAGCCCAATGGCTGAGACTAGGTCCAATGTACGCTGTGTATGTCGACCAGTCAAATGTCAACAGGAAGTTCATGAGGAGTGATTTGATGCCAGACGTGGATTAGGTCTGAGGAATGGAACTCGTGTTGGCAGAATGCTGAATGGATGCATTGATTTCGAGGTTCCAATCCCCAGGGGCCATCCCCATGAATCAATCAAATCCGCACCGACCACAGTCATAGGACTTCATCCACTGGTACTGATGTGACATAATAATAATAATAATAATAAAATAATAACGAATACTTATATAGCGCCTATTCTCGGCTAGAGGCCAAGCTCTAAGCGCTTTACAATCATCACTCGTTTACACAACGGGCTGCCTACCTGGGTAGTGCCGACTGAAGAGCTGCCAGCTGGCGCTTCATTCAGTCGTTTCCCGTGTCATCCAGTCAGTATCGCTCAATATCGATCACTCATTTTCTTTACTTCCTTCATTCTTTCCATTTCTCACGCAGGGCGCATGCTATGTGTAAACGTGTCATCCATACAACGGCCAAACTGGCCTACTCTTCCGAAAGTTGGTGATGGGATTTTATGTGTGTGCAAGAAGTTATGCATCGTTCACACCGGAACCTCGGTTTATAGTCTCATTCGAGGACTGTAAGGGAAAAGGAGTCAGAACCAATGTTAACTCCGAGGGAAAAAATCCCCCTGTACCGAAAGCCCCGGGGGGAAAACCCCCCCCCCCCCCAGGACACCAAGATTACAGCAGGGCTCCCAAAAACGAGCTTTGGCTCCATTTGTTGTCAGTTATAATGAAGTTTTAGCCCGCCCTATCACCTGTTTAAACACCCTGTGACTCTTTGCGGTGGCGGGGCTAAAGCAACATTATTTACTGTTTTGAACACACTTTTATTCAGTTTTTGTTTTGGTGTCATTTGTCGTGGTGTTTGGTGGGGTGTGTGTGTGGGTGGTGTGGTGTGGTTGTGTGTGTGTGTGTGTGGTGTGTGTTTTGGGTGGTGGTGTGTGTGTGTGTTGTTGTGTGTGGGGTGTGTGGTGTGTGTTTTGGGGTGGGTCCCCTGATGTTGCCGCGCGTACGTCCCCTCTCTCCTCTCTCTCCTCTCCTCTCTCTCTCTCTCTCTCTTCTCTCAAGCGGCGCGTCCCCTCCCCCCCCCCACACCACAACACTGCCGCCCACCCCACCCACACACAAACACCACACACACACACACCACACACACCACACCACACACACACACACCACACACACTGAAATACCCTTTGGCAAGAGGTCACACGGCACAGGTGCCGCTTTGGGGTGGAGAGGGGGTAGAGATTTCAGGAAAAAGTAAAAAAAGATATTAATTTCTTTGAAATATTTTGGAAATTTTTTTTGACCGCATCTCTTTTCCGAGGGGCTGGGATGGCGGGATCAGATGGAATGAGAAAAAGGAGTTTTTTGAAATTTTTTTAATTTGTTGACGGAAATTTTGCTTTGGTTTTTTTTCTTTTCTTTTTTCTCGCCAAATTTCCATACCTTCCCAAAATTGGGGGAATCTGGTAAGAAAACAAAGAAAGAGAAAATACCTTTTTTTTTCCATTTTGTTTCTTAATAAGCTCTCCAAAAACCACACACACTCACGCAAAAACCCCCACCACGCAGCAGCACGCACCAACACACCCCACACCACACACACACACACACCACCAACACCACAACACACACACACCACACACACCACCACACCAAAACACACACACACACCCCAAAACACACTAAAACACCACACAAAAACCGCGCCACCCCACACACAAACACACAACATATTTACAGACAGACAGACGACATAAGTCCACACCACACACACACACACACAACCAACACATACACCCCACCCCACACGCAAAACCCCCAAAACAACCACACACACCACACCAACACCCACCCACACACCACACACACACCAAAACACCCACACCACACCAGAGACACACACACACACACACACACACACACACACACACAACAACACACCACACACCACACCACACATACCATACACACACACACCCACCCAAACACACCCCACACACAGCACACACTAACACCACACCGCGCGCGTGCAGCACCACACACACACACCACACACCACACACCACACACACACACACACACACACACACACACAGACCCACAAACACCACACACAACACCACACACACCACACACACTTTTGCGTTCACGAGTCATAAACACAACACCACACACACACACACACAACCCCACACACACACACACACACACACACACCAACAACAACACACAAAACACAACAACCCCAACCCACCACACCAGCACGCACACACAACACACACCACACACACTAACCCAAAAACACACACACACAACACAACCCACACACACAACACACACACACACACACACGCACGCACGCACGCACGCCGCACGCCGCAAAACCCCCAAACCAACAAACACACACACACACAACCCCCCACACACACAACCACACACACACCACACAATTCTGCGTTTACGAGTCTAAACAAACACACACAACACAACACACACACACACACACCACACACACACACACACACACACACAACACCAACCGAAACTTGTTGAGAGTCACGTTTAAAGACGGCTGCGCTTTGAGACAAGGGTTTCGCCCCAAAGATTTTTTAAGGCTTCCAACGATTTTATGGGTGTATCGAGAACTCAGAGTTATTTGTCTTTAAGACCCCGTCGGTTCATTTTACTGGCTGCTGTTTTCTAAATTCACAGTGGTACTGCTGCAAGTCTTTCCCTGACATTTTTTTTTTTTTTTTTTTTTTTTTTGTTTTTTTGGGGTTTTGTGTTGGGGGGGGGGGGGGGGGGGGGGGGGGGGGGGGGGGGGGGGGGGGGGGGGGGTTTTTTTTTTTTTTTTTTTTTTTTTTTTTTTTTTTTTTTTTTGGGGGGGTGGGGGGGTGTGGGGGTTGGGGTGGGTTGTGGGTGGTGTGTGTGTTGTGTGGGTGGGGGTGTGTGTGTGTGTGTGGGGTTTTCCGGCGCGGGGGGGGGGGGGGGGGGGGGGGGGGGGGGGGGGGGGGGGGGGGGGGGGGGGGGGGGGGGGGGGGAAAAAAAAAAAAATTTTTT
>CM031599.1:101421859-101424359 GCA_018398815.1 Conus ventricosus
CCTTCCCCTCCTCCTTCTAACCCTCTCTCCACATACACAAACAGAGAGGAGGGGAGAGAGAGAGAGAGAGAGTGAGAGAGAGAGAGGAGAGAGAGAGAGAGAAGAGAGAGAGAGAGAGAGAGAGAGAGAGAGAGAGAGAGAAAACGGAAACGGAAACGGAAAGTTTATTCATGTATGGCCATTGCCCTCATGAAGGGGTACATAACTTCTATACACAAATGCATAATTAACAACATATTTAGTATCTAATCAAGAAACCAGAACAGAACGCAACTTGAATGCTTTGTAAAGATAAATGGACAGTTGTTTCACAGTTTGTTTATGCTCTGTTGCCATAAGCAATGCAAGTCTAAATTTATTTGGATCTGCATAAAATTTACTAGGTATATACTGTCTTCTTAAGTCACTCAAAACAGGACAACATAAGACAAAATGAACATCATCTTCTTTTTCATTTTTGCAAAGCGGGCATTTTAAGTCAGCATTACTATGTGTTTTGTAACGTAAACGATGTTGCGCTATTTCAGAAATGCCAAATCGAAACCTCGTTAATGCATACCTTAAATGCCTATCTAAATTCATCAGTAAATAAATTTTTACCTCAGGCACCTTGCAAAACGTACTGTAAACATAAAACCTTTCACTATCACTAATATGAGAGTCCCACTCTTGCCATCTACTAAAATTAACCGTTCTCTGAAAACTTGAAGAAATCTGTCTATTCCTCAACACCTTGGTTAAGCCATACATATCCAAAACCAAACAAATATAGTTTACAACGAACATTTGTAACCCAATTTTTCTTTCCACCTATATCTAAATCATACAACATTTTTAAGCTTTTTGGGGAAGCCTAGATTCCTCCATTCTTGTCAATTTTAACCAAAACTTTACACATTTTACAGCTGAATTAATATATATGGGGTATCTGTTTGTCTCTCCGTAAACAAAGTCATTAGGAGTTCGCATCTCTACGCCTAAAAATCTTTTCAGAGCAAATAAGGTGAACCTTTTCACATTCATATGCCGCATTATCAAGTCCCCATAGCTCTGCGCCGTACTGAACAATCGGCTGAATTTGTGAATCGAAAATCTTCAAAAGGACAGTCAACGAGTTATTTTTAAACTTATATAACTTTTGTGAAATGCACAGTAAAGCATTTTTAGCTCTACTACTTAAATTACGACATGCCATAACAAAACTCAGTCTTGTTGAAAAACAAATTCCTAGGTATTTGTATACATTAACAACAGGCATCACAGCTCCTGCATACATCCATCTTTCTCTAGCTCCTAAATACCCCCTTTTCTGAACACAATAATATTGCTTTTGTCCATATTTACCTTTAGCTGGAGAGCTGAAGCTGCTTTATACAGATTATTCAACTGTGTTTGAAGACCAATAACAGTTTCAGACAGCAACACAACATCATCAGCCAAAAGCAATATAAACAGTTCAAAATAGTTGACGAAAAAATAGCCCCGTGTTTCCCTTCCCTAATAACTTCTAATGCTAATTCGTTTATAAACAGGAAAACAAAACAGGAACTGCACGCATCCCCTTGTTTCACTCCACGTGTGCAGTTAATGTAATCTGTAAGAATGGAACCACATTTAATTCTGGTTTTAACATTAGTATACATGCTATGAATACAACGAAACATTTTGCCTTTTATGCCATTTCTCAAGAGTATAGGCCATAATAGGTGTCTGTTAATGGAATCAAAAGCTTTCTCAAAATCGATGAAGGCTACATACAATTTGCGGTTTAAACAAATTGCTTCTGGACCAATGACAACAACGTAAACATATGATCAACAGTAGAATAGCCCCTTTTTGAAACCCTGCCTGATATTCACCTGTCAAATTATATTCTGTAACCCATTCTTGAAGTCTGCTATTTATGATTGTACTATAGATTTTACTGCTCTTTATCACATAAAATATATACCCCTATAATTACCTGGATTATCTGCGTCTCCCTTTTTAAACAAAGGAATTACAATAGAGTTTGTCCAATTATCTGGAAAAACGCCTTTATCAAACAACACATTAAAACAATTTTACGAAAAAATCAATAACTCGATCCCCACCATGTTTCAACATTTCTCCTATAATTTCATCTGGGCCTGCAGATTTACCGTTCTTTACCTTTTCTAACAGCAAGTAACACTTCTTCTTTTGATATCGGACGGTTCATCGTGCTAAAGTCTTCTTCAACATTATAATTGTTTCAAAGTCATCATTAGCTTCGTTATTACACTCTCTAGTTACTTCCACTTCAAGTAAACCTTTAAAATGGTAAAACCAATCATCAACTGTTAAATTATTATGTACTTGTTTTCTTTTACTTGACACTTTATGTACATTCTCCCAAAATTCTTTTTGATTATTTACTGAAGAAAACAAGGCCTTTCCAATATTAAATCATTATACTGTTTTTCTTTTCTATCTATTAGATGTTTATGCTCTCGTCTTGCTATGCAGTATGCATCACTGT
>CM031599.1:101436859-101441859 GCA_018398815.1 Conus ventricosus
ATATTCCCATTTTCTTCATTTTTTTTCTTTCTTTTTTAAAAATTCAAATCTTTGTCAAGTCATTGCTGTAATGCTTGTCTATTTAGTATTGTATAGAAAACCTGCGTTTCTGTATACTTTGTTTTGAGTGCTTATTGGTATTCAGGCCTGTTTTCCAGCCATGCTGCTGTCTTCTTCATTTCTCTTCAGACAGCGGAAAAATCCACATGTTTTAGTTCTTCTTTTCAGGACAGATCCCCGTATACTGATATCTTTCTCAGTCAGTGAAATAATTCCCATGTAGAAATGTCTATCTTTAGTCAGTGCAGAAATTCCCATATAGTAATGTCTAGCTTTTGTCAATGGAGAAATTCCCGTGCAGTAATGTCTATCTTTAGTCAGGGGAGAAATTGCCACATAGTCAGGGATAAATTCACATATAGTAATGTCTAGCTTCTGTCAATGGAGAAATTCCCATACAGTAATGTCTTTTATTAGTCAATGACGAAATTCCCATGCAGTAATGTCTATCTTCAGTCAGGGGAGAAATTCCCGTATAGTAATGTCTATCTTCAGTCAGGGGAGAAATTCCCGTATAGTAATGTCTATCTTCAGTCAATGGAGAAATTCTCATAAAGTAATGTCTATCTTCAGTCAATGAAGAAATTCCCATGCAGTAATGTCTATATTCGGTCAATGGAGAAATTCTCAGATAGTAATGTCTATCTTCAGTCAGTGGAGAAATTCCCATGCAGTAATGTCTATCTTCAGTCGATGGAGAAATTCTCATTCAGTAATGTCTATCTTCGGTCAGTGGAGAAATTCCCATACAGTATTGTCTATCTTCAGTCAATGGAGAAATTCCCATATGGTAATGTCTATCTTCAGTCAGTGGAGACATCCCATATAATAATGTCTATCTTCAGTCAGTGGAGAAATTCCCATATAGTAATGTCTATCTTCAGTCAGTGGAGAAAGTCCCATATAGTAATGTCTATCTTCAGTCAGTGGAGAAATTCCCATATAGTAATGTCCATCTTCAGTCAGTGCAGAAATTCCCATGTATCGATGTTTCTCTTCAGGCACTAAAGAAATCGACATGTGCTGATACATTTTCTGTCAGTGAAGAATCAACGTGTGTTAATGCCCTGCTTCAGTCAAAGGAGAAATCCCTGTATGTTGATGTCCATTTTCGATAGTGGAGAAGCCTCCATGTTCTGATGTCTCTCTTTGGACAGTGTAGAAATTCTCCAGTATTGATATCCATCTTCAGTTTGTGGAGAAATCCCCATGTTTTGAGTTCTTCTTCAGTGTGTGGGCAAATTCTCCAGTATTGATGCGTCTCTTCAGACAGCGGAACTCCCCCCCCCCCCCACCCCCATACTGATGTCCCTCATCAGTCAGTCAAAGTATTCCCATGTATTAATGTCTCTATCACCTTTCCTGATGTGTACTTGTGTATATTTGTGAGGGGAAGAAACACTAATATCGTGCCGTAATGTTACATGATGCAGATATATTTTGATGTAATGTGTGAATATATTCATGCAATGTATTCGCATCTTGATGCATTCGTACGCGTTTTGTATTTAATCGATTGTGTTTTATATGTACTTTTTGTATTGACACACATGTGTACGTACATGTGTGTGTGTGTGTGTGTGTGTGTGTGTGTGTGTGTGTGTGTGTGTGTGTGTGTGTGTGTGTGTGTGTGTGTGTGTGTGTGTGTGTCTGTGTGTGTCTGTGTCTGTGTCTGTGTCTGTGACTGTGTCTGTGCTTGCATAATGGGCAAAGTAGGATCACAAATTGCCACCTAACCTAGCCATCCTTTTTATTTTCTTAAGACACACATTTTTCCTCTCAATGATCCCGTCATAGTTTCCTGTCAGAAATTATTAGGAATTGTATCTAGTTCCCGTTTTTAAGTGATCTATAAGTTGAAAGCCTAAGGAGATTTCAATATTTAGACAGTCGAACATATCAATAAATGACCAGAAGCCACTGTAATTTCGCTGTATGAGGGCCTTCAGATTACATACTTAATTTGGGGGTTCTTTCCGCGAATAATAATCTTGTCAAAAACACATCTTGTAAGACAAAAAAACACTTGTTTGGTTTTCAACGCATGTGTGTGTGTGTGTGTGTGTGTGTGTGTGTGTGTGTGTGTGTGTGTGTGTGTGTGTGTGTGTGTGTGTGTGTGTGTGTGTGTGTGTGTGTGTGTGTGTGTGTAAATGTGTGTGCGCGTGCGCGTGTATGTCTGTGTGAGTGTGTGTGTTTGAGTGTGTGTATGTGCGTGCGTGCATGCGTAAATGCGTGCGTGCGTGCGTGTGTCCGTGGCGTGGTGTGTGTGTGTGTGTGTGTGTGTGTGTGTGTGTTGTGTGTGTGTGTGTGTGTGTTGTGTGTGTGTGTGTGTGTGTATGTGTGTGTGTGTGTGTGTGTGTGTGTGTGTGTGTGGTGTGTGTGTGTGTGTGTGTGTGTGTGTGTGTGTGTGTGTGTGTGTGTGTGTGTGTGTGTGTGTGTGTGTGTGTGTGTGTGTGTGTGTTGTGTGTGTGTGTGTGTGTGTGTGTGTGTACTTAAGGGCCTGCATTTTCTGTGAATAAACCAAACATCCAATACACAATTTAAAAAAGACAAGGTCTTCAGTATTGCACACCTTTTGGACATGCATTCGCGTTGGACTTCAAATCATGTGCAACATGTACTAGCAGAATCAGGAGGGAGATGAACGTGTTGCCAGAACTGGCTTATTCTCTCTCTCTCTCTCTCTCTCTCTCTCTCTCTCTCTCTCTCTCTCTCTCTCTCTCTCTCTCTCTCTCTCTCTCTCTCTCTCTCTCTCTCCTCTCTCTTCCCCCCTTTAATCTTCCCTCCCTTCTAACTTCAACCCTATCAATGAAGGGCTGGGTAGATAATGTACGTACTTTGGGCACGCTAGTAAAATAAAAACATCCAAGGAAAAGAAACCTATTAATAGTTCCTTCACCAATCATGTATTTAAAAAATATAGACCACGTGATTAAGAAATAGACAGGGGAAAAATGAGTTGAATTTGCATGCGAGGAAGAGATATTCGTGGAACATCTTGAACATAAACTCTCCCTGGAATGGAAAACATGAAAGAGAAACAGCCAATGTGGCACAGACACTTGTAGGTTACACGGGATGGGAGACGTCATGCTGGGAGAATTATCGCCCCTGCTGGGGGGCTGATGGTGCTGGCAGATGGAACGAAGCAGGTGCAGACATGCGATGTCTGACAAAGATGACACAGGGGTGGGTTCTGGGGAAAGTTTTTATGTTGTTTACTTGGTGTCATACAAGGGGTGGCCGCGGAGATCAATATTTGAGATTTACTCATGTATTTGCTTGCTGTGTTTTCGGGGGCACAAAGACAAGTTCCATATTTCAAACACACACACACACACACACACACACACACACACACACACACACACACACACACACACACACACACCACACACACACACACACACACACACACACACACACCACAGTACTTCAATTCGATCTACCGTGAACCAACATTGTCTTACCCTACACTTCTTCTCTCCAACCCCGACTCCTTCCACCCACCGTACCTCCCACCACTACCTTCCTCCCACCGTACCTCCCACCACTACCTTCCACCCACCGTACCTCCCACCACTACCTCCCACCACTACCTTCCACCCACCGTACCTCCCACCACTACCTTCCACCCACCGTACCTCCCACCACTACCTTCCACCCACCGTACCTCCCACCACTACCTTCCACCCACCGTACCTCCCACCACTACCTTCCTCCCACCGTACCTCCCACCACTACCTTCCTCCCACCGTACCTCCCACCACTACCTTCCACCCACCGTACCTCCCACCACTACCTTCCACCCACCGTACCTCCCACCACTACCTTCCACCCACCGTACATCCCACCACTACCTTCCACCCACCGTACATCCCACCACTACCTTCCACCCACCGTACATCCCACCACTACCTTCCACCCACCGTACCTCCCACCACTACCTTCCTCCCACCGTACCTCCCACCACTACCTTCCACCCACCGTACCTCCCACCACTACCTTCCACCCACCGTACATCCCACCACTACCTTCCACCCACCGTACATCCCACCACTACCTTCCACCCACCGTACCTCCCACCACTACCTTCCACCCACCGTACCTCCCACCACTACCTTCCGTCTTTAGCTTTTTCTCCATCCATCCTTTCACAGTCACAAACAGCATTGTTGCCTCTTACAGTACACTTTTATCCAGGGGACATCTCTTGGCATTGGACAAGAGAGGACCTCTGCTTCAGGCAACGCAGGGTTGAAGCGATGATCGGGTCACCGTGAAGGCGGCTGATAATGGGGATGTCATCACCATGGGGATGCCCTTCAACCCCCTGAGTGTTATCAGTGCTTAGAAAGAAGAAAGGGGAGGGTGGGGGGGTCATTTACCATCTGACTGAGATGAGTTGTATTGGATCAATAAAATCGAAAGGAAATTGCGTAAGAGAAAGGGAGCAGAAAGCGACGTTTAGCCAATTATATTCTCTTTAAGATAATAATGTTAGTCTAAGACTTTTATATTTACAGTTACTGTAGGATTTCTTTCTACAATATACATTTCTTGACGTGAGCAGAAGGGGAATGGGTCAAGAGAGTGAAGGCTTAGTCTTCTTCACAAGGTCCTGATAGAGAGTGAAGGCTTAGTCTTCTTCACAAGGTCCTGATAGAGAGTGAAGGCTTAGTCTTCTTCACAAGGTCCTGATAGAGAGTGAAGGCTTAGTCTTCTTCACAAGGTCCTGATAGCCTTGGGTCAAGAGAGTGAAGGCTTAGTCTTCTTCACAAGGTCCTGATAGAGAGTGAAGGCTTAGTCTTCTTCACAAGGTCCTGATAGAGAGTGAAGGCTTAGGCTTCTTCACAAGGTCCTGATAGAGAGTGAAGGCTTAGGCTTCTTCACAAGGTCCTGATAGCCTTGGGTCAAGAGAGTGAAGGCTTAGTCTTCTT
>CM031599.1:101456859-101466859 GCA_018398815.1 Conus ventricosus
TCTTTCTCCTCACATGTCTCAACGGTCATGGAAAGTGTTACTTGAGATAAAAGACCTCTCTCTCTCTCTCTATCTCTCTCTCTCTCTCTCTCTCTCTCTCTCTCTCTCTCTCTCTCTCTCTCTCTCTCTCTCTCTCTCTCTCTCTCTGCATGCGTGCGTGCGTGCGTGCGTGCGTGCGTGTGTGTGTGTGTGTGTGTGTGTGTGTGTGTGTGTGTGTGTGTGTGTGTGTGTGTGTGTGTGTGTGTGTGTGCTCTTAGAGAGAGCGGCATCAGCAGCAGAAGCACCACCACCACCACCACTATAGATGTTCGACAAGTACAGGTATTATTCAAATTCGAATGGATGTGCAAGGAACATATATTTCATACAACCAGAGACAAAACCTTTGGTAGCGAAGAAGACACACAAGCCGTACTGTGTTCCATCAGCAACAAAAAACAGTAAATCCTTCCGCATTATTTTCTCGACCATGAGGAGGATGTTGACGGGGATAAAATGTTCAGCTTTAAAAGAGGTATCAAGTCACATTCCTTGATCTTCTTATCCAGTTCCAGCCACTCCCTAGACGTACATCCTGCGCTCTCCTTCCTGTGTAAATCATTGGTGGTGGCCATTTTCGCTGTGGTGTCCACAATGTTTCTCTGCGGGATCTAGCAGATCATGCACGGGTCGCTGCCCGTCTTATTACTCTAATCACCAGGCCAGCGCGAATCCGCTTACCACGCGCGGTGTCAAATTGCCATGATCTCTTTATTTTCCCAGATTGTGCCTTCTGGCATTATAGTACCACCCCTCTCCCTCTTCTGCCCTTTCGCCCCCTCACCTCTCCTACCTCGTGCTGTCATGGCGGGGTCTGAATGTGCTTTCCGTGGCTTGTTTCCTCAGTGTCTCTCCAGATCAGCATCTAAGACAATTCTTTTTAACAAGTAAAAACAGATCAATGTCTAGAAAATGACTATAGATCAGAATTGGGTAGTAGTTATAGATCAAATATCTAGAAGTGATTGTTGATCATGATCTAGAGGTCATGGTAAGTGAACATGTTGCAGTGATTTCATGTCAGTAGAAGTCATTGTCAATAACATCAACTAATTCTAGGTCAGTGTCTAGACACTGTTGAAATGTCAGAGCAGAAACCGAGTAAAAGAAAGGCCGGGGGGGGGGGGGGGGGGCAAGTCTTCATTCCTGCAGCGCCAGCATTAGCTCGGGTAGGGAGTGCATTCCAGTCTGATGCTGTATGAAGGTGCCGTTTGCTTTATGGAGCAGTATGACCTCACTCTTTTACAAACTGACTGGCTGGCTTGTTGGTGCAGCAGTGCAGGTAGCAGTCTTATTTCTACAATATGCACAACGTGTGCCCCAGACGTATATTTTTAGCAGTAAAGCACCGTTGTCGTTAGAGATACCTGGCTTCACAATAAACAAATACTCGATACAGGCCTGACGCGCTGTGCTATCTTACTGCCGTCTAATCCAGTCCTGGTTCTAAATCCTGCCTGTCTGAATTCAACCTCAGCGGTGTGGCCGTGTCCACAAAGAAAGCGACAGGGCGGTGTAATTAATGGGCTTGTTTGTGAGTCTGCATTCTCTCAGTTTATTGTGTGCGTGTGCACTGTCTGATGTTGTCTTATCCATTGGCTGCTGTCTTACCTGTTGAGCGCCTTTGGCTGTCTGAGTCCTCGGGATGAACGCTGATATTAGCATAATCACTATCATAGTTCCCCCCCCCCCCCCCCCCGTTTGGGTACACCCCCACCACCACCCCTCTCCCCGCCTGCCCTACCCCTTCACTGTCCTCACCTTCTCTCTCTCTCTCTCTCTCTCTCTCTCTCTCTCTCTCTCTCCTCTCTCTCTCTCTCTCTCTCTCTCTCTCTCTCTTACCCAGATGGTAGGTAATGAAAAAGTATTTATCGGAATTCCGACAACGGCTTATTGTTTGTTTTCAACAGAATTGGCATGGTCATATAACAGAGACAGAGAAATATGCTTGGTACAGCTCTTTTAGAGAAAATAAAATTCATTCTCTCTCTCTCTCTCTCTCTCCCCTCTCTCTCTCTCTCTCTCTCTCTCTCTCTCTCTCTCTCTCTCTCTCCACGGAAGCATTGAAAATTAGACAGATGAAGGATAATGAAATTATGCATTATAAGAGATATATGAATGAATATTATCATGATGATCAAGGCGTTTATCCAGATGAGTGGTCGCGATCAGTTATTTCCCCATTGTTTAAAAAAGGAGATGCAAATAACCCTGAAAATTATCGTGGTATTTCATTATTAAGTATTAACAGTAAAGTGTTTACGTCAATTCTAAATAAACGTTTATACACATGGGCAGAAAAGGAACATACCATTTGCAAAGAACAAGCTGGATTCCGTAAAAATTATGAAACGATTCACCATATTTTTACCCAAGTATCTATAATTTTTAAAAAAGCGGTTTTCAGGAAAGGGAAAATGTAAAGTGTACGTTGCTTTTATTGATTATATGAAAGCTTTCGATTCAGTCGATAGGGATTGCCTTTGGCTTGTTCTTAAAAAGATTAAAACCTCTACCAAAATGCTACGTATGCTACAAGGTATTTACGCATCGGTGCAGTCGTGTGTGCGTTGGGGCAATGAAGTCTCTGATTTTTTTGACTGTCCGGCAGGTGTGAAACAGGGTTGCATGTTGTCTGCCCTGATTTTCTCCCTGCTGATCACTGAAGTTGCCGAACAACTGACAAAAAATGGACAGCATGGATTCCAACTTCTACCAGGCTTACAGGAAATATTTTTGCTGTTGTTTGCTGATGATATCTGCTTGTTCTCGACATCTCCAGTTGGGCTTCAAACCAGATAAATAATCTCGAAAGGGCTTCAGCTTCTTTAGGGCTCAAAGTGAACTTGAACAAGACGAAAGTAATGGTTTTTAGGAAGGGCGGGTTTCTAACAAAGTCAGAAAAATGGTTTTATCAGGATAAAGAAATCGAAATAGTAAACAGCTATAAATACTTAGGATTTACATTGACCACAAAATTGTCGTACGACATTGCACTCGAAGAATTCTCAGGACGAGCTAAAGGAAAAGTTGTACAGATCATGAAAACGATGTGGAGATTGGGGACTTTAGATCGATCTGTCTTTTATAAATTGTTTGATGCTCAAGTGAAGCCAATGTTGTTGTATGCAGCAGAAATCTGGGGTCTGTCTCGTTTCCATCGCATTGAATTACCTCATCTGTTTGCGTGTAAACGTTTTTTGAATGTGTCTCCAAATACCCCAAACACAATGACATATGGAGAGCTGGGTAGATATCCTTTGTATATAGACAGCACAATAAGAGCAATGCGATACTGGTTGAAGTTACAAAACTTACCTCTCTCAAGGCTGCCGAAACAAGCATACGAAATGGATTAAAATGAGATTACTACAAAATATAGAAAATGTTAACTTGCAAACGAATTGGGTGCTTTCTATAAAACATTGTCTAGATGTATTTGGATTTTCTTTTGTTTGGCTAAATGGTGGGGTGGGTTGCGAGAAACTTTTTCTGCATGAATTGAAACAACGTTTGGCTGATTGTTTTAAACAAGAATGGAATGATAAGTTATCAAACAGCGATAGATATTCTACTTACCGCTTGTTTAAATCGTTGCTGCAGCCTGAAAAATATCTACATGATATTACTATTCCGAGATTTTGAAATATTTTTGTCAAGTTTCGGCTGGGAGTAAGCGATTTAAATGTCCATAAAAGATACAAACCCAACTCTAAAAACTGTCCATTCTGTGATCAGATCGAAAACGAATTACATTTTTTGCTAGACTGTCCATCTTAACGTGGCTTAAGAGAAAAGTATATTTCACCCATCTTCAAAAACGTGTATCAGTCACAGCTAACCTTTTTATTGCAGAATGAGAAAAGAGATGTAACCCGCTCTGTAGCCATGTTTATTTTTATGCAATGCAAAAAAGAGAACTACTAGAAATGTCTAAAAATTAACATTGTTAGCGGGAAATGTTATACCTGCTTTTTCGTGTATTTTCAGCCTCTTCTACACAGGAAATGTGTTCTGTTTATTTTGCTTTGTTCTTCCCACTCTTCACAAGTGGTGTGTGTGTGTGTGTGTGTGTGTGTGTGTGTGTGTGTGTGTGCGTGTGCGTGTTGTGTGTATGCGTGGCTATGATTGTGTGTGTGGATGCGACGTGCGCTAATTTTCACTTGAATTCTATTTTGTTCATTATTGACCTCCTTGCAGATAGGTCGGTGGCCTTTGCAATTAAAACTTTTGAGTCTTGAGTCTTGAGTCTCTCTCTCTCTCCTCTCTCTCTATCTCTCTCTCTCTCTCTCTCTCTCTCTCTCTCTCTTTTCTCTCTCTCTCTCTCTTTCTCTCTCTCTCTCTCTCTCTCTCTCTCTCTCTCTCTCTCTCTCTCTTCTCTCTCCTCTCTCTCTCTCTCTCTCTCTCTCTCTCTCCACGGAAGCATTGAAAATTAGACAGATGAAGGATAGTGAAATTACGCATTATAAGAGATATATGAATGAATATTATCATTCATCGCATGTGGAAGAGATCAGTAACATACAGTGTCATCATTTGATTGAGTGGATGGTCGAGTCAGTCTTAAGATTCTTTTTCAAACCCTACTGCATTACTCCTGTGCGTAAGGACTTAAGGAAATGTTACGAATTTATTTGTTTTTGTTAACCTTTGATTTGATACACACTAGGAATTAATGTTTACTATTTGTTTGCAGGAAAGGAAGAGGGAAATGTTATTGTTCTGTTACCCCTTCCTCCCATGTCAAAAGACCTCGTTGGTATTGATGATAGAATATCAAAGTGTCAAAGTGTGTGTGTGTGTGTGTGTGTGTGTGTGTGTGTGTGTGTGTGTGTGTGTGTGTGTGTGTGTATGTGTGTGTGTGTGTGTGTGTGTGTGTGTGTGTGTGTTTTGTCTGTCTGTGTTTGTCTGTCTTTCTCTCTTCTCTCTCTCTCTCTCTCTCTCTCTCTCTCTCTCTCTCTCTCTCTCTCTCTCTCTCTCTCTCTCTCTCTCTCTCTCTCTCTCTCTCTCTCTCGCTCCAAACGAATGGTAGTGATCTACAGACAATAGAAACTTCTCTCCAGGAAAGTCTAAACGACGTGTCAGTCTGGTGTCATTCAAACTCAATGGTCATACACCCAGCCAAAACCAAATCTATGATTATAGCTACCCGCCAAAAACACCAGTTGACTCCTCTTTGCCTAAAACTTCAGTTGAATGGCACTTCTATCGAGCAGGTAGATGAGCATCGTGTTTTAGGGTTAACGATAGATAAAGAATTGAAATGGCAATCTCATCTAAATAACGTATGCAAGGTAGTCTCAAAACATCTTTTCCTGTTATCTCAATTAAAGCGCTACGTCAACAGTAATGTGCTTAAACTTTTCTTCAATGCACACATAATGTCACGTATAAATTACGCCTCAACAGTGTGGGACGGCAGTAGTGACGTCCACAAAAAAAGGCTGAATTCTCTCCATAGACGTGCAGCAAAGCTACTCCATCCAGCTGTATCTCTAACAACAGACGAAAAACTAAAAGCGCTGAACATAGTTACTTCCTCTGAATAGGCAATTGGAATTCAACAAGGCATCATTTATGTTTACAATCTTGACAGATACTATGCCATGTTATATCAATGCCCTTTTTACAAGATCGAACAGCTTTTCTGGCTCGACGAAATTCCTTCTTCCCTACCCACGCATTGATCTATACAAAACAAGTCTAGCTTACTCTGGACCATATGTCTGGAACTCACTTCCACCGAATCTACAAAACATGAATACTTTAAAACCTTTCAAGGAACATTTGCATAAACATTTTATGTCTCAGTAGTTAACTTATTCGATTACAATGATTAGCGTCCATTCGCTAAGTCTTCTGTGAACCATACTTTGGATAAATCGTCTCAACATAAAACCTACTCCGTTAAAATCGCTCATCCCCACTCCCACTCTGTCTACTATCCCTTTTCTCCTCCCCCTACCTACCATTCTCTCTTCCCCACCCTCCTCTGACCTCTCTCTCTCTGTAGTTTTTGTTGTTTTGTTTGCTTGTAAGTTTCCTTTTGTTTTACCATCCCCCATCTCATTAGTGCTTTTATGAGCAGTTTGCTTATCATTGTAGAATTAGATTATCATGTTGCTATGTTCAATTGTCTGTATGAATGATATGTGCTGAAATAATGTATGCATGACAAGGACAGATTGTAAGACTAGGCTTTCGCCTAAAATCTTCATCCTTGGGTATTAAAGATCAATCAATCAATCAATCAATCAATCTCTCTCTCTCTCTCTCTCTCTCTCTCTCCCCTCTCTCTCTCTCTCATCTCTCTCTCTCTCTCTCTCTCTCCCTCTCTCCTCTCTCTAGCAAGATGGCGACTTGACAGCAGCTGCCGAATGATCTCCCAAGTTAAAGTGAATTTGGCGGAGCTGTCCTAAAACTACAGTGAATTATCGTGCTGTGGTGAACTATTTTGTGTTTTGGTACAAGAAGTGCTGAATTATGATTGAACTGAATGTGTGGAGGGCCCGTATTGGCCTCTTTCAGTCCTCCAATCGAGGTGTGTTCAGTTTCAAACATGGGACAACACAGGTGGGCGATGGTGAAGTGGATGTGACACTGACCGACATTCTTACAGCATGTGTACTCATTGTTATTGCAGCAAACTTTATTTACAGTTTAATATCGAACACAGTGGTGATGTACAATTTTCCCTTTCTTCCTACCAGCCAGGATCACAGAATGATCAAAGGGACAATGCCATGTGGGGGAATGTGTACATTGGACTGAACAGTGACAGTGACACACTGTGTAAAGTTTACATGCACGTGCCGATCGTCTTTTCCATGTGTGCGGTCAACGCTGTGTTCTCGGCATGGCGAATCTTGCTGAGTAACGACATCGAGGTCAACCCAGGGCCAGTGGACGGGCAGCACGTGGAACGCACGGAAAAGAGCGAGAAAACTGGTCGGAGTTGTTGACAGTTGAAGGAGACAGGCAGTTTACTTCAGGGGCAGTGTCAGAAATTCTGGCAGCCATCCAACTCCAATCTCAGCAGCTTCAATCACAGTTTGATGAACAAAACAGACAATGAAGTCAACAGAGGGAGGAGCAAGCAGAACAGAACAAGGCCATTAGAGATGAACTGAGTGATAATAAGAATGACTTAAGAAAAGTATCAGAAAAATGTGAAGCAATTAATGAACGTTGTGATGAACTAGAAAATAAGAACACTAGACTGCATGGCAGAGTGGATGATATTTCTTCTGATCTGAGTGATTTGTATGCAGATGTTACGGACGGTAAAGAAGAATGTGTTAGAATGTGTGCTGTCGTGGATGGGCTGAAAGGAGAAATTAATAGAATGCATGATGAGGCTGACAGATTGGAGGAATTCTCACGTCGAGATAACCTCCGTATGTTTGGTGTTGCCCCTGTTGTACATGGTGAAAGAGAGGATTATGATGCATGTGCTAAGGCAGTGTGTGAGGCATTGAACGGGGTAGATGGGACCAGGGAGTGGATAGAAGAGGACATAGTTCGGGCACATAGAGTGGGAAGAGAGAAGACAGGAGAACCAAAAACGATGATTATCAAGTTTAAACGGTGGAAAGACAAAATGATGTTGATCAGAGACAGAGAGTTGAGGGGAAGGTTAGAAAAGAAAGGGATAAGGATAGCAAATGATCTGACCCACAGACAAATGAACATCATAGCTACAGCAAAGAGAGAAGGCAAAGCAGCTTTTTTTGTGAAGGGGAAACTGACAGTTGGGCCTCGTAGGAATGAGGACAAAAGTTATGCAGAGGTGACTGCAGGAACAGGTGACAGCACCAGGAAGAATAATCCCTCCCCGACCCACCGGGACTCAGATCACAGTCACCCCTCCCCCTTTCCCCTCCCAAAAAATTGTCATCCCACGGTAGAAATTCTGGAGGTGTTTTATTACTTATCAGAAAACAGTTTGCTGACTTTGTGAAAGAAATTGAATTTAGTTGTGAGAATGTGGTTGTTGTCCGGATAAATAAATGCGTTTTTGGTGTTGATAAAGATGCTATTCTTATTGCGTGTTATGTAGTCCCAGAAGGAGGACCACTTTACAGCAACAAGGAACTGAAAGATGGGATTCTGATTCTTGAAGAAAATGTATTGCAAACTATCAGTTATGAAAATGTTTACTTCGTAATGTGTGGAGACTTCAACGCTAGGACAGGTAGTGAACAACCTACAGAGGAGCAGATGTTCAATTATGTACAGTGTGCAGATGATGAAGAGGAAGATTGTTACATAAAGCGTTATTCCAAGGATGTAATTGTGAACAATTTTGGACAGTCGTTGTTGGATTTCTGTTTTCTGTTTAATCTTTCGATTGTAAATGGTTCATGTAGCACTGATGCAGAAGGAGAATTTACTTTTGTATCTCAACATGGTTGTAGTGTTATTGATTATTTTTTGGTGTCGAGAAAAATTGCTTCTGATTGCAATTTAAAAGTGAATGATAATCTTTTTTCATGGCATTTACCAGTGCAGCTTACATGGAAACAATGTCCAGTCAGAAAAGATATGCCAGCTATACCCACCACCAGTGAAGAGCGAGTGATATGGTCAGATGAAAAAGTACAGATGTTTAAAGACGAGTTAAATTCTGACGAATTTAAAGAGAGTATTGCCACAGCCACGGATATTTTAGTTAATGATGTGAATGAGTGTGTTGAACTTTTTTCGAATGCTTTATATGGAGCTGCTGCGTGTATGATAGGATGGTAAGTATGAAGAAAAGAACAGCGAACGAATGGTTTGATGATGAATGTGAAAAGAAGAAAAAAATTGTCAGAGGACTGTTACAACAATTTCAGAGAGCTAGAACAGTCAAAGGAAAAATTGAGAAGAAGAACATTTATATTGAAGAGAGGAAACAATACATTGAACTGAGAAAAGAAAAGAAGAGGGCATTTGACGAAACAAAAATGCAAAAGTTAAAAGAGTCGATAAATGATCCAAGGTTGTTTTGGACGACAATCAGGTCAATTAATAGAAAGGCTGTTATCTATAATGAAATAACTTCACAACAGTGGCACGACCATTTTTGTAGTGTCTTCAACTCATTTGAGAATGAACACGACATTGCATATACCGAAGACGTTGAAGTCAAAGAAACGTTGGGTGAACCTTTATTTAATGATCCTATCACATTAGAAGAAGTGAAATCAAGTATTGGGCATCTAAAAAATGGAAAAAGTGCTGGATCAGATCAAATAATTAGTGAGATGTTAAGACATGCAAATGATTCCGTCCAAAACTTTTTGGTTTCGTTATTAAACACATTATTTGACAATGGGACATTCCCCAAGGGATGGTCGAAATCAATTATTGTACCGATCTATAAAAAGGGGGATGCAAATAGTCCAGATAATTACAGAGGCGTAGCTCTTACAAGTGTAGTTAGTAAAGTGTACACTTATATTTTGAACAAAAGATTAACAAATTGGGCACAGAGAGAGGAGAAGATAGTTGAAGAACAGGCAGGTTTTCGAGCAGGATACAGCACTATTGACCATATTTTCACTTTGTATGCATTAGTACAAAAGTTTCTCATGAAGAACACTAAACTATATGTCGCTTTTGTGGACTTTAAAAAGGCGTTTGACTCTATAAATAGAAATATGTTATGGCATGTCCTGAGAAAAACTGGTGTCAATGGTAAATTGTACCTGGCGCTTTGTGGGATATACGAATCGGTCATTGCTCGTGTGCGTGAAAAGAATGCTTATTCGGATTTATTTTTATGTCCACGTGGCGTAAAACAAGGCTGCCTTTTGAGTCCACAGCTGTTTGCATTTTTTATAAATGAATTAGCCCTTGAAATGTTTCTTTGCATTATAAACTTGTTGTTCGGCACTGCAAATATTGATGTACACCCCCTTGACATAAAGGCCATGTAGGCTATTGTCAATAAAAACGTATCTGAAGCGTCTGAAGC
>CM031599.1:101469359-101471859 GCA_018398815.1 Conus ventricosus
ATCTTGAACACGCGTGAGATATTCCATAACGAGGACAAACCGTTTGGGGGCCGTTATGGCCGTTAGTAACGGCTATACTGGTAAACATCGGGCATCATCCATGACTCATAATGAACATACCTACAAATTTTCAGAAAGATCGGCCAAGTACTTTGTGAGATTTTCCATAAAGAAGAAAAACCGTTATCGGCCGTTATAACCGTTAGTAACGGCTATAACAGTAAAATAAAACATCGCGCATCATCCGTGACCCTATCTATCTACAAATTTTCAGAAAGATCGGCCCAGTAGTTTTGTCTGGAGCGAGTGGAACGCATTTTGACCACGGACGGACAGACAGACAGACAGACAGACAGACAGCATTTCTTCGTTCCCATTGTAAAGTACTCCCTGCTCTATAAGAACTGGGAGTACGAAAATTGATGGTGTAGTAAATTCTTGGCATTGAATTGTCAACAATAAACAGGGAGCTGTTAATTGCCAGTGTCACTTTGGCGTTCTATCATACATTTGGTGCACAATTAGCAGTAATGAAATGAGTTTGCGCTTACACATATCTTTATGTGTGCATGTGCGAGCATGAAAACGTGAGAAAGGAAAGAGAGATGGCATGATTGCGCGCGCACACACACACACACACACACACACACACACACACACACACACACACACACACACACACACACACACACACACACACACACACACACATACACGCGCGCGCGCGCGCGGGCGCTCGCGCGTATGCATGCATGCAAGTAGATAGTAAGTTGGTGGGATAGATAGATAAATGGGTAGATAGACAGACAGACTGACTGACTGACAGACAGGCAGACCGACAGACAGATAGACAGACAGACAGACAGGCAGACCGACAAACAGACAGACAGGCAGGCAGGTACGCAGATAGATAGATAGATAGATAGATAGATAGATAGATAGATAGATAGATAGATAGATAGATAGATAGATAGATAGATAAGTAGATGGGTAGGTAGATGGGTAGACAGATACGTTCGCAGACACATACATACATGCATGCATACATACATACATACATGCATACATACATACATACATACATACATACATACATACATACATACATACATACATACATACATACATACATACATACATACATGCATACATAGTACGTACCTGCGTGTGTGCGTGCGTATATACGTATATACGCACATACGCACACGGGCACGCATGCACTCATGCATGCACGCACATGTTTGCACACATACGTACATACCTACATGCATATTTACGTACGCGCGTACATACATAAATGAATTTTTTTTTAAGAACAGGCACTGCACAAAAACACACATTTGAACAGCTCTTCAGCAGAAAAACAACCTCAAGACACATTTATGCAATGTTTGAATGTAATCTACTTCCTATTGTATATATAAACCCTAGTCTGCTTACATTGTCTGCATAGCTGCACCATCACATCCAACCCCGATTCTCTACTCTGTAGATGCTGTCCCAGACCCTGTGGTCTTTGCGTTGGCCGTGGTATCATAAACAATATTATCTTGAATAGAGGACTCTGCCCTTCGTGACTCTCTCTCTCTGACGCCCCAGGTTCTCCTTACAATGCACCACTGGTTGTGTGCACGGGACTCTGCCCTTCGTGACTCTCTCTGACACCCCGGGTTCTCCTTACAATGCGCCACTGGTTGTGTGGCACCGGATGCTGAATAACTCAATATTTATTCCCCCGACCCCACCCTCCCCACAACACTCTCTCCTGTGCGTGTACCCTCAGTACCATACCCTGCCTGGCTCACCATTTCCCACACCCCTATCTGCCCAATCCTTCCACCTCGTTGTCTACAGTGAGTTGCAAGCAGGCTCAACTGTTCAAGATGCCAACAAAATATTTCACTTTGGAATAGTTAAACAATCATAATCTCCGTTCGTCAGGCCCCTCAACGTCTTGTCCTCTTTGCCCCTGTCCTTCTTAACCTCCACGTCTTTCCACCTTTCAAACCTCCTCTATCCTATGTGGCATTGACGTTGTTGTTCCAGATGCTACCTAGTCTATTCAGAATGCAGACTCATTTGCAATATGTCCTCTGATACTGTGAAACTGGCTTTCCATTCAAGGAATCTAGCTCTCGTCTTTCACACACACACACACACACACACACACACACACACACACACACACACACACACACACACACACACACACACACACACACACACACACACACACACACACACACACACACACACACACACACACATACACACACGGACAGAGAGAGAGAGAGAAGAAAGAGAGAGAGAGAGAGAGAGAGAGAGAGAGAGAGAGAGAAGAGAGAGAGAGAGAGAGAGAGAGAGAGAGAGAGAGAGGAGAGAGAGAGATGCCTTGTTTCACAGACTAGACCGCAAAACACTGCACATCATCCATGATAGCGGTAACAATATTTCATATTTGCTTGCAGTGTGAATTAACTGTTGAGTTTTCACCGAGATT
>CM031599.1:101486859-101491859 GCA_018398815.1 Conus ventricosus
ACTACAGCACGAATTCACACGTTGAAAATGCCTGTCAAGAAGGCTCACACTTCCCCAAAGAATGTAGAGACTGAGAACTGCATTCGGCACTGTTATATACCAGCCTTTTAGTTGGGAACTGCATTCAGCGCGGTCATATACCAGCTTTTTAGCTGAGAACTGCTGTCAGCGCAGTCATATACCAGCTTTTTAGCTGAGAACTGCATTCAGCGCAGTCATATACCAGCTTTTTAGCTGAGAACTGCTGTCAGCGCAGTCATATACCAGCTTTTTAGCTGAGAACTGTATTCAGCGCAATCATTTACCAGCCTTTAAGCTGAGAACTGTATTCAGCGCAGTCATATACCAGCTTTTTAGCTGGGGACTGCATTCAGCGGAGTCATATACCAGCTTCGTAGCTGGAGACTGCATTCGGCGCAGTCATATACCAGCTTTTTAGCTGAGAACTGCTGTCAGCGCAGTCATATACCAGCTTTGTAGCTGAGAACTGCTTTCAGCGCAGTCATATACCAGCTTTTTAGCTGGGAACTGCATTCAGCGCAGTCATATACCAGCTTTTTCGCTGATAACTGCATTCAGCGCAGTCATATACCAGCTTTTTAGCTGGGGACTCCTCTCTAACATGACGACCAAATAAGAAGCGAAGACGTAAATCCCAGCATTCAAGCCAAACAACGGGAGGATCACTCCACCATGATCAATACTCGCTATGTAGAAAACCAGACAGAGGTTCTGCACTATGACAGCACCTTGGCATGCAAACTCAACAACAACATAATCCTCTTCTCCCCTCCCCCTCCCCTCAGAGGTTGCTCTGTCTCTCCCAAACCACATGGTAAAGCCTTGAAAAAGGCCCTTTCGTTCAAAACACGACGCACATAGATTATCTAGAAAATGGGCTTGAAATACAACTTGTTGGAAAACATCATTGTGACATTAATCCAGAGAAAGTAAGAGCTTGTACAGATCGATGGAGGTACTTCCCATGTTAATATACAAGGGCAAGCAAAATACGAAATGTGACTGTGTCAGTGGAACGTTTTGATAATTAATGGAAATATCTAAGATATTTAAAAATAGTTATCAGTTCCTTACAGTAAATTCACGGTGTTCATACACAGTGGGAAATGGTAATGCTGTGACAAGTGATATGATCAACCCGGATCCTCTGATTGATCTGGATCCACATTACGGATCCAAACCAAAATTAGTGGCTTTTAGCTTGGGCCACACAGTTCATTCTTTCTCCATGAAGTTTTGCTAATATTGGTTTGTACTTTTTGCTTCATATTTTTGTTATGATCATGGATCTGTTGTTTGTTCTGGATCTGCTTTAAAGATCCACACCAAAAATATAATGCGTTGGTCCTTGGGCCACTTCCCATCTTTTCACGAAGTCTGGTTTACATTAGCTCAGTAGCTTTCTGTGTGATCCTACAACCACACAGACAGACGGACGCGGGCAAAAGGCTCTCATAGGCGAGTGTAATAAATACTTTTCAAAGAAAGTCATTTACGAAGCAAATTGCGTCGTGATCATCCTGGGTTTGAAGATCAGTGGGAAATTCATTCTCTATCCAGACAAGGAAGTGACCAAGACATAAGACGACCAGATCATGTAGGCGATTTTTTTCCCATTAAGTATACAGTGATGTTAGCTCTATGAAAATCACGTTGCTTGATTAAATGGCGCTTACGCTGCAAATGTCCATTTCACTAAAACTCAGCTATTTCATATTTAGGTACTGCAGAGTGTCATAGTATTTAGGTACTGCAGAGTGTCATAGTATTTAGGTACTGCAGAGTGTCATAGTATTTAGGTACTGCAGAGTGTCATAGTATTTAGGTACTGCAGAGTGTCATAGTATTTAGGTACTGCAGAGTGTCATAGTATTTAGGTACTGCAGAGTGTCATAGTATTTAGGTACTGCAGAGTGTCATAGTATTTAGGTACTGCAGAGTGTCATAGTATTTAGGTACTGCAGAGTGTCATAGTATTTAGGTACTGCAGAGTGTCATAGTATTTAGGTACTGCAGAGTGTCATAGTATTTAGGTACTGCAGAGTGTCATAGTATTTAGGTACTGCAGAGTGTCATAGTATTTAGGTACTGCAGAGTGTCATAGTATTTAGGTACTGCAGAGTGTCATAGTATTTAGGTACTGCAGAGTGTCATAGTATTTAGGTACTGCAGAGTGTCATAGTATTTAGGTACTGCAGAGTGTCATAGTATTTAGGTACTGCAGAGTGTCATAGTATTTAGGTACTGCAGAGTGTCATAGTATTTAGGTACTGCAGAGTGTCATAGTATTTAGGTACTGCAGAGTGTCATAGTATTTAGGTACTGCAGAGTGTCATAGTATTTAGGTACTGCAGAGTGTCATAGTATTTAGGTACTGCAGAGTGTCATAGTATTTAGGTACTGCAGAGTGTCATAGTATTTAGGTACTGCAGAGTGTCATAGTATTTAGGTACTGCAGAGTGTCATAGTATTTAGGTACTGCAGAGTGTCATAGTATTTAGGTACTGCAGAGTGTCATAGTATTTAGGTACTGCAGAGTGTCATAGTATGTCTGGATGGGTCCATGCATGTAATCCAGTAACCAAGGGGGGTAATATATCCAGTAACCAAGGGGGGTAATATATCCAGTATTCACACGGAGTGTCTCCCACTCAACAAACTGCGTGACACAAACAAAAGTTTGACAGCACAACTTTACATTTCATTTTAAATTGGTGAAGCTTCCCCTTCCCTGCTCGAGGTCCAGTAGACGCCTTTTTATTCTAGTGTGTATATCCAGCGAAATCCATCTAAACTTTATGTTGCTGGAGATTAAAACGGAACCGAAAAGGATCAGAGTCATCAGGAGTGCTGAACTGCACCGAACTCATTATCAACAATGTTCCCATCTCAGTCCCAAACAGTGGCATGGTACAGACTCTCATTATCAACAATGTTCCCATCTCAGTCCCAAACAGTGGCATAGTACAGACTCTCATTATCAACAATGTTCCCATCTCAGTCCCAAACAGTAGCATGGTACAGACTCTCATTATCAACAATGTTCCCATCTCAGTCCCAAACAGTGGCATGGTACAGACTCTCATTATCAACAATGTTCCCATCTCAGTCCCAAACAGTGGCATGGTACAGACTCTCATTATCAACAATGTTCCCATCTCAGTCCCAAACAGTGGCATGGTACAGACTCTCATTATCAACAATGTTCCCATCTCAGTCCCAAACAGTGGCATGGTACAGACTCTAGAGGAGAAAATGGACATTGAATGCTATGCTTGAGTGATTGATGAGAAAGATAAAAGCACTCATGGGAGGCTGACTAGGAAGACAGACCAAGGATTTGTTTACATTTAAGGTCGGTGTGTGAAATGATTGTTCAATTACTCCCCATCATGAGGGGCAATGGCCTATATATGATTAAAACATCTGAATCTGAATCTGAATCCTCTCTCTCTCTCCCACAGTTGTTATGATAAAACGCACACCAGTGCTTATCTATCATCTTTGAAATTTTAATAACATCTCTCTCTCTCTCTCTCTCTCTCTCTCTCTCTCTCTCTCTCTCTCTCTCTCTCTCTCTCCTCTCTCTCTCTCTCTCTCTCTCTCTCTCTCCCTACCGATGCACATATCTCACAATGATGTCATCTGTGATCTGTTCGCTGACGACAGTTCTCTTCACTGTAGTGATACAAACATCATGTCTGTACAAATATCGTTACAACAAAGTATAAATGATGTCTTAGAATGGTGCAACCAAAACCGAATGGTCCTTAATCCGCACAAAACAAAATGTATGGTCCTAGCATCGAGACAGAAACATCAACGACAGCATCTTATGTTGAGCCTAAAAATGAGTGAAACCTTGATCGAGCAGGTTACCGAACACCGTGTCTTAGGCGTGATTATTGATGATAATTTTAAATGGCAATCACATATAAATCATGTTTGCAAACAGTTGGCTCGCAATTTGTTTTTGCTCAATAAACTCAGTTATTATGTTGAACCACACATCCGGAAATTATTTTTTGAAGCCCATTGCCTTTCTCACATCAACTATGCGTCCACTGTCTGGAGTGGTGCCGGTGAAAATCACATAAAAAAGATCAACTCTATGCATAGGCGGGGAATTAAGCTGATTCTTCCCGACAAGTTTCTATCAACCACGGGCAAATTCGCAAAACTAATGATGCTACCACTGCAGAGCCAACTGATCTATAATAAGGCAGTACTAATGTTTAAAGTCCATGCAAACATGGCGCCAACATATCTTGCTGAGTTTATCCAAATGGCAACAACGCGATATGATTCAAATAATTACATTTTACCACGTGTCCGCATTGATTTGTTCAAATCTAGTTTTGCATTTTTTGGTCCATCTGTGTGGAACTCTCTTCCTCCGTCTGCCAAAACATGTCAATCACTGCCGTCCTTCAAATCAGCAATACATAAACATTTACTTGAACAATAAATCTAACCTTTTGATCATAGTCTCAACGTCCTACTTTTATGTTTGCCTCTATATTAGCTGATGAAAATGTGTATGTATGTATGTGTGGGTGGGTGGGTGGGTGGGTGGTGTGTGGGTGTACGCGTGCGTGCGTGTATGTGTGGGCGTGTGCGCGCATGTGAACGCGCACGTACGTCTCTGATTATGTTTGTGTAATTTTGTA
Organism: Conus ventricosus; assembly: GCA_018398815.1. Taxonomy (NCBI): domain Eukaryota; kingdom Metazoa; phylum Mollusca; class Gastropoda; order Neogastropoda; family Conidae; genus Conus; species Conus ventricosus. The sequence goes on from CM031599.1 coordinate 101,491,551, forward strand.
ATGGATTTTTTTTTTTTTTTTTTTTTTTTTTAAATAATTATTATTCTTATTACTATTGTTATTGTTATTATTATAATGTTGCTATATTCTTCATTGTTTCTACCATTATTAATATGTGCAGTGTGTTTAGTTGAATGTTGTAGAATAGCAAGGACAGATTGGAAGAATAGGCACTGCCTAAAATCTCTATCCTTGAGTAATAAAGTTTTTGAGTCTTGAGTCTTGAGTCTTGAGTCTCTCTCTCTCTCGAGCAATGCGTGATTGAGTATGTATGAGCGTGTGTGCATGTGTGTGTGTGTGTGTGTGTGT
>CM031599.1:101496859-101501905 GCA_018398815.1 Conus ventricosus
ATACCATTTACATCAATCCATCTTGAGATACGTGTGTTTAATATAAAACTGTACAGTTTACTACAAATATTAAGAAGCGAGATTCCTCGATAATTGTCAGGAATATTTAAGTCACCCTTTTTATGCAGGGGCTGGATAATTGACAAGGACCATTCATCTGGAAACAGTCCATGATCAAACAGGTAGTTAAAGAATTTCAATAGGAAAGGCAAAATATGTTCTATACCATTTTTATAAAACTCTCCTATGAGACCACCCGGACCTGCAGTTTTTCGGCTTTTAAGTGCTCGTACTGCCTCCCGAATTTTTCCTGTAGTGATTGCCTCATTCAGTGTGTCACAGTTAAATGTGACTTGGGCTGCATCATGAGCGTCAAAATTAGCATCTTCATTACCCTCAATGCTACCATCATCGCTACGGTCATTGCCACTGGCGTTGAAAACATTGGTGAAATGCTCGAACCATTCAGTTTTAGTTATTGTGTTTTGTCCACTAACTGAGGGTGATGCAGAACGGACCGTATCCCAAAACTTTCTTGGATTATTCAAATTGTCGTGCAAGGAATGCAAAACATTTTCCTTGTAAGATTTCTTTTTACATTCAAGTAGCTCTTTGTACTGCCTTCTTTTCTCAGAATAAGCTATTCTGTCGGTATCGAGGTGAGATCTGCCCAACTGGTGCAGTTTTCTGCGCAAAAGAGTCCTAGTCTGTTTACATTCAAGATCGTACCATCTTTTTCTCTTTTCTGACCCAACATGCATAGTTTTTTTCATGCATTTACCAGCATATGTAAAGCATTCGTTGAATTTGCTTAGTGCTTGATTTCTATCAATTTCAATAAGTGACACAGCTTCGTCCATGATATTTTTGACATGTTCATTATGCATCAGGTCAGAGAACGTTTCATACTTGTTCTCGTCCCATTTATACATATACTGACTTCCATAAAAAACGCGAAAACAAAACAAGCTGAAGGTTGGGGGTGAATTTTATTGGTCACAATTGTACAGAGTGGAAGCGAGAATTCAACGTGATTTGATTCATTACACCGGTAATGTGTGAAAATGTCATCAGCAATATGTCTTTGTGTGGAAAATCCAAGGTCACGTGACAAACCAGCTTGAAGTCCTAATACTGTGTGTGGCCACCATTTGCATGGACAACTGCTTGACACCTGCGGCTCATTGAGTGGATCAGGTGGTTGATGCGTCCCCTTGGCACACCAGCCCACACATGGACGATGGCCTGGTGAAGTTGAGCCGCTGTTGCTGGTCGTGGACGCAGGAGGTCCAACCGTCTGCCAAGTTCATCCCAAAATGTTCTATTGGGTTTAAATCGGGACTGAGGGCTGGCCAGGGCAGCACATTGACGTTGTTATGCTGAAGAAATTGCTGGGTGGCCCTGGCGGTGTGTGGTCTTGCATTGTCCTGTTGGAATGTCCAGTTTGGGTGTTGCGCAAAAAAAGGATCAACATGGGGTCTGAGCACCTGGTTGATGTAGCGCTGTGCATTGACACCCTGTCCGCGACCAGGACCAATGTTCTGAAAGATGACTGGTCCTATGGCGTGGTTAATGCCAATTGCACCCCATATCATAACGTTCAGGCCTCCCCAGGGGTTCCGCTCTACCACACAGGAGTCAGCATAGCGTTCACCAGGTCGACGCCATATTCTGACACGACCGTCAGCCATGTCAATACAAAAACGGCTCTCATCTGAGAACAGTATGCGTCCCCACTGCTGCCTGCACCAGTGGATTCGGGCTTGTGCCCACTGCAGCCTGTCCTGCCGGTGTCTTGGTGTCAGTACCGGACTTCTGTGAGGACGCCTACATGCCAGCCCGTTCTCCTGAAGATGCCGCCGCATAGTGTTGAGGCTGATTCGTTGCTGGAGATTCCCAGGCACCTGTCGAGCAGTGTTAGCGGCTGTTTGCCGCCTGTCCCACAGATGGGTTTGAACAAGATGGCCATCCTCTCTTTGTGTGGTGACCCAAGGACGGCCTGGCCGGGGACGATCATAAGTGGTACCAGTGACTCGCATGCGGTGCTGCAGACGATAGATGGTTGAGATGTGGACGTTAAAGATGTTGGCGACCTGCCTGGCATCCACACCAGCCTCCAGATGGCCTAGGGCACGATTGCGTTCCTCTGCTCGTAGTCTTGGCATCTCTGTAGCGCTGAGACGGCAAGTCGTTACCTGAACCTTGTAGCGCGGCTTTATAAAGGCTGCATGCCTGCATACTTGTCGCTGGTTAACTTTGCTCTGCATGGTGTGCACGTGCCTCACATGCAGCAACCAGTTTGCCATTTTTGTTGACCCTCCAATGCCGGGAATGATGTGTTGCTCACACAATTTTTTCACTGCACGTGAGTGTTGGACCCAAACAACTTGCCACAATGGTTCAATATTGTATATTCACCCCTTTTCACCCGAAAAATAGCCTTTCAAATTTTTGCGTTTTTTATGGAAGTCAGTATACATACTGAAACGACTTTATGGGTGAAATCAAGTTTTGGGAGAACCGCATCAGCAAATACATTTAAAGATATTTCGATCGCCGCATGCTTCGATTCAACCATAGGAACAACGTTAAAACAATCACATCTGTCTAGCAACCGGTTTGAAATCAAACAGTAATCCACAACACTACATCCAGTTGCAGATATATATGTACATTCCCTGAAAAAGACTTCGATTCCAATCCGTTCAAGATACAAAGCTCATACTGGTCACATACAGATAGTAACAAGCGACCAAAGGGGTTGACTATGCTATCTGAAGACGTACGTAATCTATCATGGGAATTAGTTGCATCCTCCGTGTCCACAGGTGCTCGTAAATCATAAAATTCGTTTGATATGTTGCTTTTTTGTGAATTTAGGGAACCAGTTCGTGAGTTTAAATCTCCACAAATCATAATTGGAACATCATTATATTCATTTCCAAGATCGAGCAAGCAGTCTTCCAACAGACTAACACCATTATAAATGTCCGTTTCCTGGTAATAAGGCGAGTTTTCAGGGGGAATGTAAACTCCAATTACCAAGCAATCAGACATGGTTCCCATGAGCTGGCGAGACACTTTCAGAATAACAATATTGTCCATTTCACATCCAACTCTACGTACATATTTACTAAGTGATTTTCGAACAAGGAAAACAACACCTCCTGATAGACGACCATGTACACTGTCAGATACTTTAATACCAGGTGAAACATATGCTACATGTGAAGGGGCTAAATGATCAGGAAATGTGTGGGAAAAAGTTTCCAATAAGAGGACAAAGTCATACTTTGCAACAAAACGGGGTAAATCAAGTTCATTCGCAATCCTCCATATGCCTTCTACATTAAATGACACAAAACGTAGTCTTTGATGTGTACTGACGAACAAGGCTGATTCAACAGCACTGTCAGAGCGGTCACACTGAGTCACTGCGGACAGTGGAGAGTCATTATCATCGACACTAATGACAGCATGCACATTATCGTCATAACAGTTTGTCAGGGTTCACTGACATTGCGACTTGAGCCTGTACATGTATGTACTATGTTACTGATAGATCTAGTGGAGTCGACTCATGTTTGAACTTCTGCATGTGCGGACTGATCATGTTCCATGTCAGCGTATCGTGCGTGGTTCGCATTAGAGTCAATATTTCCTCTTTATGTGCTGGGGTGAGCCGGCGAACATTTCCGCTCACGTCGCATGCGTGTGTGTGCGTCAGTGGATATCTGTGTGACAGCACAGCTTGGGAGGGGGTAGGGAGGTATCTTGAGCTTTTTAGTGTTTTGTCCGTGGAAGTGGGGAAATTGGGTCATGCATCATCCTCACTGTGAGTTGCCCAATCATAGTTGACCTTACGTTGAATTGTCCAATCACAGCCAAGTTGACTGTAAAGCAGGCTGGGGATTAGGTGAACTGTCGCTCAGTGTTATTTTGCAGCTGCTTCAGAGTGGAAGTCTCTGACGTTGTGTGTGTTGATTCTATGTTGAAAGTCCTGGTGAACCCTTTTTAGGAACCTTGTGTTCAGGGTTCGGACTTAAGGATTAGCGGAGCTGCCTTGAGTCTGGAGAGGACTGATTCTGTGTTTCTGTGTGATTGTATTCTTCTCGCTGTTGGAAGTACAGTAGAAGGACTGTCGTTACTGTAATTTGTGAAGACGTGGTTGCTGTGTTTGTGTTAAACTGTAACCGGTGTTCCTGAGACCCTGGTGGGGTGAAGACTTGGTTGCTGTGTTTGTGTTAAACTGTAACCGGTGTTCCTGAGACCCTGGTGGGGTGAAGACTTGGTTGCTGCATTTGTGTTAAACTGTAACCGGTGTTCCCGAGACCCTGGTGGGTGAAGACTTGAGAGAGAACAGTAAAACCTTCATTCTGGGCCACCTTCGCCCTCAAACCAGTTTTCGGGCGAAAGTGGCCCAGAATAAAGGTTTTACTGTTCTCTGACAAGTAAGACTTCAAACTATGTTTTCCTAATCATTTTCGCGCAGACAGTCATTTTCAATACCATCATTTTTGCAGAGACAGTCACCAAACTAAAACTTGGCTGAGACACTGCGTTTCACAAAATACGTCGCGCACACACACACACACACACACACACACACACACACGCAATACACGCACGCACGTATGCACACACATACAAACACACACACATGCAGAGAGAGAGACAGACAGACAGACAGACAGATATACAGACAGACAGACAGACAGACAGACAGGCAGACAGAGACAGACTCACAGAGAGAGAGGCACACACAGACGGACATACATGTTGTCAATTGCGCACACACACACACACACACACACACACACACACACACACACACACACTCACACCACACATGGGCACAGACAGACACTCATACACGCGCGCGCGCGCGCCTCACACCTGCTGTCAAACTGAGAGGCCAAAATCAATACTGCTGCCCGCTCCTCCCTCACCCACTCCTCACGCCGGGCTTGCGACATTGCCTACCTAAGCTCCATATTTCCATCATCATTTTCCTACTCCTGCCCCGCGCGGTGCTAAATGCGCTGA
>CM031599.1:101502005-101522897 GCA_018398815.1 Conus ventricosus
GTCCTCGGAACGCCAAAACAGGGTGCCGACTGTTCCTCACACGTTTTGCTCGTCTGGGCCGGAACGCCAACAGGGTGCCTACGTTCCTCAAAACGTTCTGCTCGTCGGGGCCCGGGAACGCCAACATGGTGCAGACGTTCCTCACACGTTTCTGCTCGTCTGGCCGGAACGCCAACAGGGTGCAGACTGTTCCTCCACACGTTTTCTGCTCGTCTGGGCCGGAACGCCAACAGGGTGCAGACTGTTCCTCACACGTTTCTGCTCGTCTGGGCCGGAACGCCAACAGGGTGCAGACTGTTCCTCACACGTTTCTGCTCGTCTGGTCGGAACGCCAACAGGGTGCCGAAATCAATACAGAGCATATGTAGGTGTGCCTGCATATCCAAGCAAACTTTATGCACGGTGTGTGTGTGTGTGTGTGTGTGTGTGTGTGTGTGTGGTGTGTGTGTTGTGTGTGTGTGGGGTGTGTGTGTGTGTGTGGGGTTGTGTGTGTGTGTGTGTGTGCGTGTGTGCTTTATATGTGGAGGTGGATGCGGTAAAAAAAAAAAAAAGCTTCAGCGGAGGGAGGGAGGGAGGGGGAGCTCTTACATAAAAACAAAATATGGGACAAAAGAAAAATCCTGTTTTATTGAATTTTTACCCCTGCCTCAGCCTCTTTCCCCTCATTCTCTGTCTCTCTGTCTCTGTCTCTGTCTCCCAGGCAAGAAACAAACAATTCAATAAATGACTAAATAAATAAATAGGACAACGAAAAATGAACGAATTATTTGTTTGTGTCTTGCCTGATCAAGACCTAAGAGGTCGAAACGCGTCGTGTTTTGTCTTGTGACTCGTTTGTTCACGTTTCTCTTGGCGGTTTGCTAACATTTAATAAGATTTGTTATGGCAAACAGTGACAAACACCACATAACACTGTCAACCTGGTCTTTTCAGCCTCTTGCTTTGAACATGGCAAACAGTGCCAAATACCACATAACACTGTCAACCTGGTTTTTTCAGCCTCTTACTTTGAACATGGCAAACAGTGACACATACCACATAACACTGTCAACCTGGTCTTTCAGCCTCTTACTTTGAACATGGCAAACAGTGACACATACCACATAGCACTGTCAACCTGGTCTTTCAGCCTCTTACTTTGAACATGGCAAACAGTGACACATACCACATAACACTGTCAAAGAGATCTTTCAGCCTCTTACTTTAAACATGGCAAACAGTGACACATACCACATAATACTGTCAAAGAGATCTTTCAGACTCTTGCTTTAAACATGGCAAACAGTGACACATACCACATAATACTGTCAAAGCGATCTTTTCAGACTCTTTGCTTTAAACATGGCAAACAGTGACACATACCACATAGCACTGTCAACCTGGTCTTTCAGCCTCTTGCTTTGAACATGGCAAACAGTGCCAAATAACCACATAACACTGTCAACCTGGTCTTTCAGCCTCTTGCTTTGAACATGGCAAACAGTGCCAAATAACCACATAACACTGTCAACCTGGTTTTTCAGCCTCTTACTTTGAACATGGCAAACAGTGACAAACACCACATAACACTGTCAAAGGGATCTTTCAGCCTCTTACTTTGAACATGGCAAACAGTGACAACATACCACATAACACTGTCAACCTGGTCTTTCAGCCTCTTACTTTGAACATGGCAAACAGTGACAAACACCACATAACACTGTCAACCTGGTCTTTCAGCCTCTTACTTTAAACATGGCAAACAGTGACAAACACCACATAGCACTGTCAACCTGGTCTTTCAGCCTCTTACTTTAAACAGGAAAAACAGTGACAAACACCACATAGCACTGTCAACCTGGTCTTTCAGCCTCTACTTTAAACATGGCAAACAGTGACACATACCACATAACACTGTCAAAGAGATCGTTCAGACTCTGCTTTGAAAAATGGCAAACAGTGACAAGAGGCCAGTTCATGCCACACATTCAGAACAGAATCAGTCAGAAATATTGCAGTGAAACGGCCGGTCACAAGGAGCCAGTTCATGCCACACATCACAACAGAATCAGTCAGAAATATGCAGTGAAACGGCCGGTCTTCAGATTCACATGCGCTCTGTACGATACGGAGAAGACAAGACTTTTTTTAAGAGAAAGCATGTACATTGGCACGCTAGGTGAAAGTAGTTTCCCCCCCCCCCCCCCCCCCCCCCCCCCCTCAAGAATGTTAGATTTGTCAAACTGAATCGGTCGCATATGCGACATAAAACACCGTCTTTGTATCACTAAACGCTGAGGGAATGGAGAATGAGGGTGCATCTAAACTGGATAAAACTGAAAATGATGATTCACATTTTTCGGGTTTATCTTTTTTTTTTTTCCCCAAACTGCACGTAAATTTTAAAATTTAAAATATCAAACCCTTTTTGAAAAATTTAAATCATTTTTTAAACTACCATTGCAAACGGGCGGGCCCCAAATCAGGGAGAATTTTAAGGGGAAATATTTTTTTATATAGCAATAAACTTTTTTTTTACAGATATCTTGAAAGTATGTTTACTTCTTTTTTTTTTTAAGATAACTGCAGTTTAGATGAAACGGAAGGGTTTAGAATTCCCAAAAAGGGTTATTTTTGCAACAAATTATTTCACCCAAAAATTTCCCCAAGGTTTTTGAAATTCTTTTTTTCTCAAAATTTGAAATGCAGGACAAATATGGGGGTGTTTTCACAAAACGCGTCCCCTAGAAATCATTTTTTCCCAAAAAAAAAAATCCATCGCCCAAACATTAAATATTTTTCAAATGCCCATTCCGGGAAGCTTTTTTTCTCTTTTGCTCATTTTCCCCCCAAATTGAGGTGCTTTAACGCTTTACAACCGGGGTGAAAATATTTTTTTAAATAAATTTAAAACCTTTTTTGAATAAAAAAAAAAATGAATTAGTGCCGCTGATATCAATCCCCGGGACCGCGGAATTTTAAAAAACCCATTTCACATCCCTAATTTTCCAAAACAAATTCTTTTCCATTAATGCGGAAATTCGGGTAATGGGGAAAAAGGGAAAATTTCCCCTAAAAATAGGGGCCAAAGCATTTGTTAATGCCATAGACATTTATAGTTTCCTAATGTTTTTTTGAGACCCAAAGGGCAATCTATGTATACGAATTGTGTGTGCACTGCTGGGGAAATTTTTTTTGTGCCCCATTACCAGTACCCCCCTAAAACAAATATCAATTAAAAAAAAAAAAAAATTAAAAAAAACCCAAAAAAAAAACATTGAAATTTAAAAAATTAAAACATTTCACCAATGGGTTTAAACCCTTTTCATTTCCCCTTCCTAATTTTTTTTGAAAAATGTTTCCCTCGTGTGTATGTTTTTCTTTTTACAATATAAATGCATGTCTTTCTGTGTATAAATGCAAAGTCTTTCTGTTTATAAAACATGTCTTTTTTTTAATTTAAAGTATTTTCTTTCGTGTAAAATGCCCTTCTTCTGTGCGCGCGCCCCGCGCGCGCGCACCCAAGGGACGCACACACACACACACACACACACAACCCCACACACACACACACCACACACAACACACACACCACACACCCCCACACACACACACACAAAACCCCACACACCAAAACACACACCAAATGAATCAAAAAGCAAACTCGTGGACCAAAAGATTTCTGTTGTTTTTTTATTTGTGAACAGCCGGCAACACTCGACGATAATGGGTTTTAAAGGGACCTTCTTTAAAAAAAAAAAAAAAGAACAAAATTTGTTTGACATAATACGGGCAACGGTTCTATTGGAAATTTTGCAACTTCCAAAGTACTGTTGGGGCAATTTTCAATGTATTTTTCCCTTTTTCAAAGATGTTTCCCCTTTTTCAATGGGAAAGTTTTTCCCTTTTTCAAGGGATGTTTTCCCCTTTCCCAAAGTATGTTTCCCTTTACAAAGGGAAAGTTTCCCCGTAGTGAACGACAAGGACCTGTGCCCCAAAAACCGACGGGTGGTCCCGACACAGGGGCACCCGTCATCAAACTGGTTTTTTTTTTAAAACTCCAGTGCGTTCGGGTGTCAAAAGTGCCGCCCTCTCGGGGCCCCCCTGGGGGGACGGGCTCTACCGCATGGGTTTATGGAAAGCCCCAAAACATCCACGGCCTTTGGGAAAACCCTTTAAAAACCTCTGGGCTTAACGTCATGGCCTGTGTCTAGCCGCCCCCCTCCCCATCTGCACCCCTCCCCCAATCTCCTCCCCCTTTTCCTTTAAGCCAATTCTCCCCCCCCCCCCCCCCCCTTCCCACCTCTCCACCTTTCCCCCCACCCTTTCCTTGAAATCGCAAATCCCCCCCCCCCCCCATTTTCTGTCCCCTCCTTCCCCTGCCCACCACGTCCCCGCCCTATTTACAATTTTCCTTGTGTTTTTTCCCCCCCATTTCTCGCTCTTTTTTACCAGTAATCAATTCTACAAAACCCTAAACTGCTACTGAAGGGGGGGAGTGCCAATTCTACACCATATCTTTCTAAGGGCCAGTAAACCCAATTTTGCCCCCATATCTGCTACTGACCAGTACCCCGATTCTACACCATATTTTGCCCTTAAATGACCAGTACCAATTCCCACCAAACCCTATCTGCTACTGACCAGTAAACCCGATTCTAAAAACCATATCGCTACTTTACCAGACCAGATTCTGGGAACCCCTATCTGGGTACCCGAACCATACCGATTCTACAACCCTATCTGCTACTACCAGACCAGATTTTTGCACCATATTCTACTGGGCCAGTACCCCCGATTCTACAAACCCTATCTGCTACTGACCAATTTAAACCCGATTCTACCCAAATCTGCCTTCCCTTCCCCCCCCCGCCCTTTTTCCCTACCTGTTTTCCCTCCCCCCCCACCAAAACCCCTTTTTTTCCCGCTTCCCTTTTTCCCCTAAACACCAATCCTCACCGACTCTCCTGTTCCCCCTCTGCCTGACTTCGTTATATGCATTTTTTTTACCCATCTCAGACATCATACTCCTGCTGAATGAGTCATGCATTCTGCCATGTGCAGAATAATATCCGTGAACTGAACTGTGATCACCAAGTCTATGAACTGAATTTGCTTCACAGGATTACAACCACCAGCGGGATTTCTTTACTTCCAGTGAACTAGTGGAAGAGTCTATGCCTCGAAACTTTATTTTTGTATTTCCAACCTTTTCTCATGTTTCACTTTCTTTTTTTTATATGCGTGGTCGAGTTGACACCATTTCTTTCATTCATTGTCCTAAAGGTACAGCTGAAAAAAAAGCAGTTTTGTTACAAAGCATACGGGAAAACCCAAAAAAATGGCTCAGGAAACGTTTTCTCCTCACAATTGGCACCCCAAACACAACCCATCCTTCTCTGTTCCCCAGATATTTGAGGATATAGCAAACTCCTGACAGCACCAAAAGTGTCCCTTTCAGTGCATACAAACAATTTAAACAAACAAGCCCCGTGGGGAACTGGGTAAAAAAAAAGAAGAAGAACTAAGCACAGATGGGCCCCCATAAGTTTAATAAATGTTGTTAATCTTGGAAATGTTAAAAACAATTTGGACCTCAAAAATCTGAATGTTCTCCTTAGAACTGTATTTCATTTTGTATGGCTTCAGTTGGAACCGTATACGTTTTAACGCCGAGAAACTCTATTTGACGTGTTTTTTAACAGGAAGGGTCTGTGTCATGTGACGTAGCCTCACATCAAGGCATGTGAAAGCTCCATCACATGTAGTTAGGGATATGAATCATTTCCCCATGCCACAACTGAAAAAGGGAAAAATATTCATGTGGCTTGACTAGTGTAGCGGGCGTCCCCAAATAATTGTGATATGACTCAGAAAGAAACAAACGTGGTCATTGGGTGAAAGTGACCACTGAGTGGATAGTTTAACAAGGGCTGGTAAGGTGCTGGTCATGTGTTTTGAACACCCGAGTATGCACTCACTAGGAGGAGGGAGGAAAGAATCATTTTTAACCCAGCAGAGGGCCTAGAGACTCGAACCTGTCGGGACTTGGTCCTCCGCTGACCATCATTACCGGGTGAGCGATAGATATTTTTGGGGGGAAAAGCTACAGGGGAAAACTTAAGGAAAAGAGAAAGAAAAAAAACATATTTTTGAATTAAGAAGGTTCTTACACAAACCCTTATTCGGTTTCAGCCCTTTCCCCCCTTTTCCCCTTCCCCCTTAAACCCCTTCACCTTTCCCCCCGTGGGTGGTTGAAGAGGGGCCAAAGGTGTGGGGAACACACCGGTAGCAGCCCAGGAATTTAAAGGACTCCGGGGGAGAGGATGGGGAACTCGCCCATCTTCCAGGACAGGAAAACGAGGAGGGGAGTTGGAACTCATCTCCCCGTAAAAAGAAGAGTCGGGGGAGAGGAGTCGGAAGCATATCCCGGGCGGGAAAAACGGGGGGGCGAGATGATTTCGAGAGAGACGGGGAAATCAGGTTATAAGTCTTTGTTTGATGCAGGCTTTGCATAAAGGGATAAAAGAACATTTATTTTTCCTGGTCTGGTTTTTTGGGGGCCAATTTTGGTGGAGGCCGTACTTTATGAATCTTGAGGATTTGTTTGCCTCTCAGTGGAAAGAGTGCTACTTGTATAAAATTTTTTTTATAACGTGTTTATGTGATTTAGTAAAGTTTTTCCCCCGAAGGAGGGGGAGAAAAAAAAACATTGGGTAGTGGCCCCTTTTTGGTTGTTGGAAAGATTGCGGTGCGTATGGAGAAAATGCGGGCATAATGCGCATGTGAAAAAGTGCAGGTGACAGGGGTAAACCCCGACCAAAGAAAAAGAAAAAAAGATTTCTTTTTGGGCCCCTGGGACTTTAAAAAAAAAAAAAAAGATTTTATTGCCCCCTTAAGGGTTTGGGGGAAAGGGAAAAAAAAAAGAAAAATTTTTAATTATTTATTGGTATAATTTTTGAAATTTTTTTTTTTTTTTTGTTCTATTCTATGTGTGTTTAAGGTGGTTGATTTTTTTTTTGGTTGCTCTATCCTTTAAAGGGTTTTTTTTTTTTGGTAGGATTTCCTTTTCCCCCTTCCCCCCCTCAGGACCGATCCCAACCCCCTCTTGCTCGTCCCGGGGCAGAAAGGGGGGCAGGGCGTTGAGGGTCGGCCCTTCCCTAGAGTTTTAGATTTTTTGTCCCCTTCCCCCAGGACTGATAGCCCAACCTCTTCCTCTTTAGCGGGGGCATGGCGTTGGGGAGTCGATATCTTTCCCTCCGAATTATCAATTTCTTTCCTTTCCGTTGTTTCATTTTGATTTTCCCCTTGCCCTCAGAGTGTGGGATCACTTCACCCCCGTCCCCAAAATGAGGGTGGGGGTTGATTACCGCTCACCCCAAATAAACTCTTTTATCTTTTGATTATTTTTTTCGGGGTGTGGGCGAGATTTTTTTTGGTTTGGGTGAAGTGCATTATTAATTGATTTTTTTTATTTTGCATTATTGCTGTAGTGTTGTTATTGGAGTGTTTTTTTTTTTTTCCCCCGTCTCCGTTTCAGGGAGACAGGACCACTGGGGGAGTCTGAGGGCTTCTTTTGCTGTTCTTGATTTTTTCTCACTGTTCCGATCCTTGTATCCTTCATTTCCTTTTCACCCCCCCTTTTTCAAAAACTCACACTTTTTCACAATGCCCTATCTATTTTTCTTTTCAACATTTTCATTTTTTAGGAGGATTTTCCGCAGTTTGTGTTTCCCCCCCTCTTTTTAATTTTTTTGTGTTTCCCTTTTGTTTTGTAAATTTTTATTCTTATGATAAGGCGGTGCTTTTGTTTTTAAAATTTCATTTAAAATTTAAGAAAGAAAGAAAGACTGAAAACATTTAAGAACAAAAAACTTTAAAAAAATTTATTTTTCAGAAAACTTTATTGTGTTTTTTCTTTCTTAGGAAAAACGATTTGCTTTGAATTCATTTTTTTTAAATTTAAAAATTGATACAGTTTGAAAATTACTTTTGAAAAATACATTCCTGGATTTAATACTACCCTTTTTTTGGTAAGCTGTTTTCTTTTTACACCGGAAAATTGAATTTTTTATTTGTATACTATAATTACATTTTTTGGAAATTACAGCGCCATCATATAGCCTTATTTTTTTCTATTAAAAATTTGTTTTGTTTTATCTGTTGACGATTCATTATGGATGATTTGATAAATATTTTCAAAAAGCGAACGCTTGGGTTTTAAAGGAGAAAAATTACTAATATGGCAACAATGCACAGATAGGGGACAGGCTAAGAGAGGGGAAAAAATAGACTACAGAGGGAAGCGAAGCTGAAGAAAATAACACAGAGGGAAGCTAAAAGCTGAAGAAAAAGACTAAAAGGGGGAAGCAAAATCGGAGGAAAAAAACACGAGGAACGAAATTGAAGAAAAAAGACACCGGAAGCTGAAGAAAATAACACAGGGGGAACTGAAATTAAAAAAAGACACAAGGAAGCTGAGTGAAAACCAATTTAAGTTAGACAGTTAGAACTAGAGCTGATGCAAAAATTAAAAGATTACAGGCATCGAGGAACCTCCACCAGCCACCATGGGTTCCACAAGCGCGCCTCAAAAAAAAGCGCATATTTCCCAAAGTTACCCCCTTTCGAGGAAAAAACGGATGAATAGATATTTTTCTTTTCCGTTTTGAAACACGCGACGTTTTTGGGGTTGGCCAAAGGGAAAAAAGTGGACATTTATTTTGCGTGTTTTAAGGGTACGTTTTTTAACACTGTCCCACACACCGCGGCGAAAAAAAATTTTAAACGTGGATCAGTTAAAAGAAAACCCCCTAAAAATTTTCAATGTCTGTGATCTTTTTCCCACAACGTTTCCGTTCTGTGCGCCCTGAAAAAGGAGAATCGTTCCGTCGTTTCAATTGTAGGGTTTTTTTGTTTAGATGATGGATCGTTTATAAAAAACAAAAAAACTTTTCAATCACTCGAGATCCCTTTCTTAGAGAAAAAATTTTCCAGAGGGACAAAGATTGGCCACTTTCCTAAAGAAAGGAAAATTTAAAAGCTTTTGGGGAAATGTTCAATGGCTGATCATTTTGTATCGCTCACCCGGGGATAAGGGCGTGGTGGGAAAAGGAAAATTTTTAAATCTTTGAGTCCATGCTCATGTACTACCCATCGGACGGGAAAGTTACAGGAAAGGAAACGTGGGTCATTTTCTGGCCCTAAAGGATAAACTTCCCCTAGAACGGCGGGGATTTTTCCGGGTTCGAGTGACTTTCGTCAGACCAGTACCCCCGGGCCGGAAAGCCCCGTTACCCCTGCAACGTTCCGGGGGTCGTGGACAACGCCACCACGAGATTTTTGGGCCGTTGTGAAAACAGAAGTTCAAAAAAAACTCAGCTGCCGATCAACAAGCGATGTTTCTTTTAGGAAAGTTCCTTTGAGGAAAAATTCCCCTTTCAAACCAAAGTTTCAAACCCGCTTAGTCCCCACTGATTGTAAGAAGGCCTTGTTTGGGCCCAAATCAAGCTTTTGAGGACGGTTTGAAAACGGACCCCATCAAGGGTTTGCAGGTTTTTGGGGTTTTTGCGAGAAACGGGTCACCCCCGCGGGTGACGGAATCTTTCGTGCTTCAAAACCAGTACTCAACACGCCAAAAGTGTAGGTCGTTTGGAGCAAATTGAAACTTTCCGCTGGCAAAAAATTTCAGTCGATACACCGAAACTGTTTTTACCGCCTGTGCATTGAAACCCGTCTGCGACTTGATTTTGGGGAAATTTCCGGTGTCCTACAGTACATGGGGGTGCTGGGGGATCGTTTATTCCTTGTCTTTTTTGAGACCAATCGACACGTAGAGCGGGGAAAAGGCACAAACCCGCAAAAAGTCTCAAAAAGGATGAACTCCAGATTACCCCAATGATCAAAAAGAAATGCAGAAAAAGACGAACGCGACGACGGACTTTTGCGCAAACAACGAGGGGACAAACAACGGAAAAAACCAACTAATAGGGAATCTGACATTCCTACGGTGTGTACCGGACAGAAAACAAACATTGTCGTTCCAAACCACTTAGAGAGCAGTGCAACAGGCTCTGATCATTGTTCGCGGGTCACTTGGGGGATAAAAGAAATAAAAAGAAAAGTTCTTGATCTTTTTATTGGCCAGGTGTCAAAAAGGAAGTTAAGAATACTGCCGCCATGTGACATCTCCCAAAAAAGACATCTCAAAAAGGTCGCGTCCCATGGCACCTTTGCAAAAAAATGCCTCTCATTTTCCCCCCTTTCGGGGGGGGTATTATTTGGGGGGCCTTTCCACTGTTTTTTTTTGGGGATATCCTATACCCTTGATTTTGGTGGATACAGCGACAAGGTTCCGAGCGTTTTCATCAGAAATTGATACGGTCTTGCTGAACTTTACTTGCATTTTTTTCCAGGTGGTCTTCCAGCAAATTCTCTGGATTGTGGAACGCAATTTTTTCTGATCTATGAAGAAATTTACGACTGTTGCAATCTCTTCCATTTCAACCACGCCATATACCCCAATCGAAGCATTTTTTAACGTTTCAGGGAATTTTGAAGCCATGTTTGGAAAGGTTGCAAGGCAGGAAAACCCCAGAATGGATCGTTTCATCCGGGCTTTGCTTTTTGCATCAGGGAAATGCCGAACAAAAAACCTGGATTTTCCCATTACTTTTTTGGGACACTCACCAAAGGGGGTCCTTGGATCTTTTGATGACACAAGGACAAAAAGCGGCATACCTGCATTAAAACGTTTACCAAACGTTATAACTGCAAAAATTTTTTGAAGGATGCAGGAGCTGGCTCAACAGTCAGCTGATAGAAAAACAGATGTGTAAAAGGTTTTTGGCGATAGAAAAGAAAAGGGCACGTTCCTTCATGTGGGGGATAAAGTTTTGGGATATCATGATAACAAACAAGCTTCGTGTTATGTGGAAGGGTCCTTTTGGGTGGTCAAAAAAAATTTTGCGTTAATTATAAGACAAAATGGAAAAACACTGAGAAGGTATTTCATGTGAAAAGTTGAAGAAGTATGTTGAACGTACAAAAAGTTGCCATACCCCGTCAGTTTATGGATATGTCCTGTGTCAGAAACTGATGCAACTGACAGACATTATCATGAGAATTTGTACCCAATTGACGTACAGGGGCAAACAAAGGTTGTGAAAACAGCAAATGAGGGGTTAAATCACCCGTGCAGATGGTTTTACCCCCCCCCTACTCGTCTGTCAAAAGGTGAAACCTTTTGATGTGTTTGTCGAATGATTTTTCTTCAAGTCAAACGAACACTCAAAAAAAAATTTTTAAAGACTTTTGGATGTGTTGACAGATACCCCAGGACAGGACTGGTATTGAACCCATAGTATTTATTTTAAATCTGAAAACCAGTCGAACCAGACCAAAACCCCCCCCCGTTTGCAAAAAAGGGTTGTGAGAGGGAAATCAAAGTAAGCGGATTTAAAGTCATAGAACCCTTTACCCCCGTAAGCCACCTTTTATTGGTGAACACACCGAGGGGTCGGTGGTTCTGCATCGATACAGAAAATAAATAAAAATCACTGTGTTCGATGCCCAGCCCACCCAGACATTGAAGAACTTCTGGTCAGCTTTAGAAGGAAATATTTGGAAAGTGACTTTTAAAAGGGTACTGGCAGATTCCAATGGCTGAAGCTGACAAAGGAAAAGACAGCATTTTAAAACCTTTTTTGGGCTTTTCCATGGCAAAAAGCCATTCGGTTGCAAAATGCCCCCGCTTCTTTTTCTAGAAAGATGCGAGCCCCGAAACTCCCTGGGTGTGGTGCTTTTAAATTTTACGACATTTTTTTTGGCGCAAGTCATGGAGTGACCCCTTTCAACTTGCAGCGTTTTTTCCAACTCAATTTTTGGGTTGATGCAAGCCATCCAAAAATTCGTGCCGGGTTTTTAAAATCCGAATTTTTTGGGTCCCATATTTCAGGGGAAAAATATGCCGAAGGAAAAAAGTGGAAAAAAATTTTATCTTTACTTAAACCCCCTACAAAGAAAAGATCATCACTCATCGGGTTTTTGTCTTTCTATAGACGAAAGTACCCCCTTGCGCCCCGACGGGCCCCTTTGACTGAACTGCGAAAGGACGAAGAACAAAAGTATTTTGGGGTCTGTGATGCCAGAAGGGTTTGGAGTGTGTTCGAACACCCTCAACTCATTTCCTGTTTTTTGTTACCCTCCCTCTCAGAAGACTTTTTTGAGAAGATTCATTTCCAAAAAAGGAGCGGTACTGTTTCAGGAAAAAAAAATGCTTTGTTACACCAGTGCAATACGCCTAAAAAGTTTCAAAAACACAGGAGAAATACTCCCTATGAGAGAGAGTGCTTGGGTATTGTATGGGGCATGTGAGAAGTTCGCCAGGTTCTTGACTGGAAGAAAGTTTTTGGTTCAGACTGACCCTAGGCCATGACGTTCTTGAAATCGTCAAAGACTAAAACAGCGATTATTTAAAGGGGTTTTGGCATTGCAGGAATTCCAATTTTCCATTGCCGTGCCCGGAACACAAAAAGATGGGGAGATTTATTGCAGTGTATAAATTCATGGACCCAAATTAACTGTCTTCAAGGGGAAAGCATTCCTTTTTTTGTCTTTTTAATGATTACGGTGTGATCCACATTTTACAGTCATTGTATGCTACGACGATTTAAATCAAGTGGGATTTAGCATAATTGCTTTTTGAAGTGTAATGTTTTCCAAAAAAAACACTTGATGTTGAGGTATTACATACTATTTTTTCTTTTTTTCTTTTGTAAACAATGAAAAATCACATGTATATTTATGTCTAACTTGCTGGATTGAATATATATGTAGTGTTGACAAATTACCCTTTTGAAATGTAAAAATTTTTATACACAGTTTTTATTTGCAATGAACAAACCAATTGTTTTTTATTTGTCATTGTTACAATGGAAAACAGTGACTTTTCAATGGCAAAAAACACATGTGGGGAAAAAAACTAGTTTAAAAATGTTTATTTTTTTTAAAGTTATTGAGAAACGTCACTTTAAAAAGTTCTCATTTCATGAGGTTTTTGGGAAAAATAAGGATTGAGACGAAGATCAAGGGAAAAAATGGTTCACTCTTAATATATAAACACAATTTGTACTTTGAATTGTTAAAATCCCCAGTTTTTTTCCATTAATTTTTTGAAAAGATTTTGTGAAGTGGTATCAATTATGTTTTTTTTTTTAGGAAAAACTGAAAGTTTTAATATGTATTTTTGGTGGTCATGAAGATTGATTCTAACGTTGATTTTAATTTTGGGGAATCATGGTTTATGGTTAAAATTTTGAGATTCAGGGGAAATGTGTTTAAGTGAATTTTTATCCTTTTTAAAAATTTTTTTGGAGAAAATTTTTTCATCCCAGAGGGGGTGTCAGGGGGTAGCCCCCCACATCAAGGGATTTACCTCCCTCCAGAGTTAGGGGTAGAATCATTTCCCAAACCCAACTGAAAAGGAAGAATATTTTAGTGGCTTGACTAGTGAGCGGGCGTCCCCAAAAAATTGTGAATGACTCGTAAAAAAACAAACGTGGTCTTGGGGGAAAGTGACCACTGAAGAAGTTTAAAAAGGGCGGGAAGGTGCTGGGATGTGTTTTTGAACACTGAGTATCCCTCACTAGGAGGGGGGGGAAAGAAACAGTTTTAAACCCAGCAGAGGCCCAGAGACTCGAACCTGTCAGGACGTTGGGGCCTCTCTGCTGACCATCATTTGGTGAGCGATAGATAGTTGGGGAAAGCACGGGAAAAAATTTAAGAAAGAGAAAGAAAGAATTCATTTTTGAAAATTTAAAAAGGGGAAATTCACGAACCTTATTCGGTTTCAGCCCCCCACCCCTTTTAAAACCTTCCCCCCCCCTTCACCCCTTTACCCCGGAGGTGGTTTAAATGGGCCCTGGTGTGGGGAACACACCGGGGGCAGCCCCAGGAATTAAGGACTCCAGGGAGAGGGTCGGGAACTCGTACTCCCAGGGACGGGAAACGAGGAGAGGAGTTGGGAACCCCTCTCTCCAGTGACAAAAAGTCAGGAGAGGGCGGAATATATCTCCGGAGGGGAGAAATCGAGGGGGGGGATGATTTGAGAGGAAGGGAAAAGATAGTATGAAGTCTTGTGTTTGATCAGGCATAGTCAAGGGGGAAAAATCATTATTTCCCGGTCTGGGGTTTTTGGGGGCCCTGTTTTTGGGAGGCCCTGACTTTTTGAAATCTTGAGTGAGTATTTGCCTCTCAGTGGAAAAGGGGGCTACATGTATAAAATTTGTTTTTAAAGTGTTTTATGGATTTTAGTAAAGTGTTTTCCCGAAGGAGAGGGGAGAAAAAAAAAACATTCGGAAAGGGGCCCCCTTTTGGTTTTTTGGGAAAAATTGCGTGTGCGAAAGGAGAAAAACTTCTGATGCGCATTTGCAAAAGGACAGTGTGACAGTTGCATCTTCATGGCAAAAAAAAAAAAATCCCAAACAATACAAGCTAATTTATTTCAAAAAACGTTTATAAAGATGATCGAGGGGTACGAAATTTCCCAAAAAAACTGCCTTGACACAAGAACCACGGTGTTGTCCCGGAGATAGGAACTCCAAAGAGTAATGTAACCCCGAAGCACGTATTTCTTACAGATTCACAGGCATTGGTATCGCTCCTTGTTCACGCCCAAAATTTTACAAAATGCCCAAAAATTTACATATTAATTGTTTCACCACTGTGTCCATGTATTCCTGAAGAAGTCCTAACATTTACCCCGATTCAGATCATTTTCCAACAAAAGGGGAAAAACAATGCCCACTTTCTCTTTTTATGATTGCGTTACCCTTATGTCAATTTTAAAATTGATTTCCCCTCATTTTTTTTTCTGTGATAATAAAAAGGTTAATAACCCGAAAATTTGATATTTGTCTCGATCTTTTCCCCTGCGTTGTTTGGGGTGGGTGGGTGGGGGTGGGGGGGGGTGGGTCGTGCGGCGCGTGTTTGCGTGCGGCGGGGCGCGCGCGCGCGCGCGCGTTGTGTTGTTGGGGGTGGTGTGTGTGTGTGTTGTTTTTGGTGTGTGCGCACGCGCGCGCGAGCGTGTGCAAATTTTTTGTTTTCCCCCGCGTTCCGTTTTGCCCTGTATGTATTCCCCACTAAAATATGCCCTGTCTCCATTCCCCCGTCCCCCCCAAAACCCCCCTCCCTTTTTATTTTAAATAAATTTGCCTGTAGCTTTCCCACCCCAATACGTCTAAACCCTTCCCATTCAGGTAATTAGGTTGCTGCATTATGCCCGGTGCAAAAAAGTACACACCCTTTTTGCTTCTTTTCATTATTTTTGTTGCTTAAAGGCTTCCCCGCCGACGAAGTGTAAAGATTTTAAAATGTTTCATCTCTATTCACCCTGTCTCCGTCTATTTTTCTGTCTCTGTCCTGTCCTGCTGTCTTCGTCTGTCGCTGTCTGTCTCTCTCTCTTCTCTCCCCTCTCTCTTCTCTCTCTCTCTCTCTTCTCTCTTTTTTTTTTTTTTCTCTCTTCTCTCCTCGCTCTCTCTCTTTTCTTCCTTCCCTCACTCACCACACACACACCAACACACACACACACACAACCACACACCAAAACACCACACACTTTCACACACCACTTACACAAAACTTACACACACACACCCCGGCGCGCCCACACACAACAAGCACCCGCAAAACAACACCACCCCAAAACCAACACAAAACCCCCACACACACACACACACACACCCAAGCCGCACGCACGACGCACGCACCACACACACACACACCACCCCCCACACACACACACACACACACACACAACACACACACACAAAGGATAACAACATCAGAGAACGACAGACAAATAAACAAACAGAACATAGCAGACAGACAGCAAAATGCAGGGGGCAGGCAGGGAGGGGGTTGACGACAGAAACGGACAGAAAAGATTGAAAGAAATTCAAACACCACACACACACACACAACACACACAACACACACACACACAACACCCAAAACACACATGCGCCGCGGCGCGCGCACGGACCCCCGCAGGCACTATCACGCACAAACGCGCGCGCGCGCGCACACACCACACATCACACACACACACACACACACAAACCCAAAAACACCACACACACACACACAACACACACATGCTCACAAATTCACAATAAAAAGAGAGAGGAGGAGATGAGAGAGAGAGAGAGAGAGAGAAGAGAAAAGAGAAGCATGGGGTTTTTGTGATAAACTTTGAAAGCCCATTCCAAGGCTGGGAACGAAGAGGTGGGGGACTTGCACGCACACAAAAAAAACAAAAAACACATCAAGATATTTCATAACGAATTACGATGTGGGAAACCAAATAGGGAAAAACATAGCATAGAACGTGATGAGTCGGCCCGGGACGGTAACGGTCAGCCTTTTCCAGACATTTTTCAGCAGTTTTAACATGCCGTGTCCGAGGGTGCTAACATTTCGGTTTTCGACCCCTTTCGTTTGTAGCGCTGCCTTTCACCTCTTCCTTCAGTTCCCACAGACGGTCATTCATTTTTGTACTCCCAGTTCTTATAGAACACAGAGCACTTTACAATGGGAACGAAGAAATGCTGTCTGTCTGTCTGTCTGTCTGTGTGTTTGTCCGTGGTCAAAATGTGTTTCCACTCGCCCCAGACAAACCTGCTGGGCCGATCTTTCTGAAAATTGGTAGGTATGTTCATTATGAGGACGGATGATGCCCAATGTTTTATTTTACCAGAACAGCCGTTACTAACTGCTATAAATGATGATTTGTGATGTACAGTTTAAGCAATAATGGTTTATAAACTTATGTGTAACCTAAACTTGTAAGTTCCTCGGTAGAACAGTGATTTAGTATCCCCGCCTGTCACGCGGGCGATCCGCGTTCACTTCTCTGCTGGGGATATCTGCTTTTTTCTTTTCTCTTACACACAAAATTTCTACCACCAACAGGGTCATAATATCTGTTATAGCAATGTTGTTGGCATAGAGTGTCTGTGATTTACCATTAGCAGTACATGCAAAATCACTGCTACCGTCTATATCACACAGATCTGCAGCTGCGACGATTGTTTTGATTTCTTGTCGCGTAGAGCTAGTTACACGTGGATCGTGTTCACTAAAGTACAGAGCTCTCATTTCCATCAACGCTTCGCTTGTCAGCATCAGTGTCACACGGCCCGGCTGACAGGCGCAGGGCAGTCACTGACTCACAGGGCAGTCAATGACTCACTGACTCACAGGGCAGTCACTGACTCACAGGGCAGTCAATGACTCACTGACTCACAGGGCAGTCAATGACTCACTGACTCACAGGGCAGTCACTGACTCACAGGGCAGTAAAATGACTCAATGACTCACAGGGTAGTCACTGCCCTCCAGGGCAGTCAATGACTCACTGACTCACAGGGCAGTCACTGACTCACAGGGCAGTCAATGACTCACTGACTCACAGGGCAGTCACTGACTCACAGGGCAGTCAATGACTCACTGACTCACGGGGCCCAGTCACTGACTCACAGGTA
Organism: Conus ventricosus; assembly: GCA_018398815.1. Taxonomy (NCBI): domain Eukaryota; kingdom Metazoa; phylum Mollusca; class Gastropoda; order Neogastropoda; family Conidae; genus Conus; species Conus ventricosus. The sequence goes on from CM031599.1 coordinate 101,519,528, forward strand.
GTCAATGACTCACTGACTCACAGGGCAGTCACTGACTCACAGGGCAGTCAATGACTCACTGACTCACAGGGCAGTCACTGACTCACAGGGCAGTCACTGACTCACAGGGCAGTCAATGACTCACTGACTCACAGGGCAGTCAATGACTCACAGCGCAGTCACAGTCACTGACTCACAGGGCAGTCACTGACTCACAGGGCAGTCAATGACTCACTGACTCACAGGGCAGTCACTGACTCACAGCGCAGTCACAGTCACTGACTCACAGGGCAGTCACTGACTCACAGGGCAGTCAATAACTCACTGACTCACAGGGCAGTCACTGACTCACAGCGCAGTCACAGTCACTGACTCACAGGGCAGTCACTGACTCACAGGGCAGTCACTGACTCACTGACTCACAGGCCAGTCACTGACTCACAGCGCAGTCACAGTCACTGACTCACAGGGCAGTCACTGACTCACAGGGCAGTCACTGACTCACAGGGCAGTCACTGACTCACAGCGCAGTCACTGACTCACAGGGCAGTCACTGACTCACAGGGCAGTCACTGACTCACAGGGCAGTCACTGGGCAGTCACTGACTCACAGGGCAGTCACTGACTCACAGGGCAGTCACAGTCACTGACTCACTGTTTCATTGCACAATCCGTGTCGATGGCGTGTTCCATCGCGGGACACCGAATTCGCTACAAGCAGAGGCACAGGGGAAGGGGTTTGGTGGGAATACTTAAAGATTGTCAGCACAGGAGACTCCATTGTTGTCACTTCTGTGGGCATTTGATATCAAACGGGGAGGGCTCGATGGGAACATACCAGACAGGGAAGGTACAGCTTCACTTGCCTTTTGCTTCCTGTATTCCTCAACCCTTCTCCCCTCCCTGTTCACCTGTGATGGACATTTTCTTCTAAACACAGGGGGGGGGGGGGGGGGGGGGGGGGGGGGGGGGGGGGGGGGGGGGGGGGGGGGGGGGGGGGAGGGGGGCGTGTCAGGGCAGTAGGCGGACATTGTTGATACCCCAAACCGCAACAGTCTGATCATCCCTGCCTTCAATCTGAAATGATGACAATATCACACGACGCAGCGCGTCACACAACAATCTTTCTACATTAGAGGGAAAAACTTCAAGAGGCAGTTCACCCGCTTTCTTGCAAAGACGAGTGAAATTTTATCGGAGCTATTAAAAAGTTGTGCCGCCTAGTCTTCATGCCTTAAGGATATCAGTAGTTATCTATCATGTCACTGAATTTTTTTTTTTTCGTTTTTTTGTTTGTTTTTGTTTTTTGTTTTTTGTTTGTTTGTTGATCATACCAGCCTCTGTTGTTTGTTTTTTTCAGGCCTTAACTTTTGTTTGTTTTATTGTTTGACGATCACATCTGCCTTTGTTGTTTTCTTTTACGGGCTGAAACTCTCTTTTTTTGCCTGAAGGGGCACTGTTCGGTGGATTGGGCTGTGCGAACTGAAGGCTTATAAAAGACAGTGAAGTTGGTTGCCAAAAGGCGTTGCATGACAACGTTATTCGTTCTGTTCATGTAGAGCCCAGAGGTTTCTCACTCACAGTGAATGTTTCTTTCTCTGTTTATGAAGATAGTCTGCAAGGTCGTCGACATGTGTGTTTGTGGGAGTGTGTGTGTGTGTGTGTGTGTGTGTGTGTGTGGTGTGTGTGTGTGTGTGTGTGTGTGTGGTGTGTGTGCGCGCGCGCGCGCGTGCGTGTGTGCGCGCGCCCCGTGCGTTTTGTGTGCGCGCGCGCGTGCGTGTGTGTGTGTGTGTTCACAAGCAACATCTCATCTTTCCTCAAGCATTTTCTCGCAATATAGCATCAACTGTCAGGAGTGTGTTCATAAGTCTTAGATCTTGCTTTCTCCTCCGACTTTTTTTTTTTTTTTCAGAACGACAAACTTTGACGTCTTTAAACATGCTTCTATGGACAAAATCTTCTCTTTGGAAACAAAATGCAATACGCCGTTCAAGGGATAGATCAAGGAATAGATCAATGCCTAGCTGTCAATGTAGATCACTTCAATAACATTCGGACTTCTAATAAAAATTGCACAGTCATAAGTTTTGTTGGATTTTTCTTTTTTCACTTTACGTTTCAATCGCTGGTAGGAATTGGGTCTTGAAGGAAAGCAACGATTTGTTGTAAATCTAGCCAGCTTATATTCGTGGACATCCAAGTGTCGTTTTTTGTTGTTGTTTTTCTTTAATCTAAAAGATGAAACCATGTTCTCTGCACGAGAGTGTTGGCATTTGGTTCAGCCACATGTAAGCCAGAATGGCGCCCAGTGTCACAAATGTGTGACACAAGATCAATGCGTCATTTAATTAAACAATGTTATGCTTTTCTCCCTCTCTCGACTCGTCTGCCTCTTTCGCATTGTCATCCTCTCACTACAAAGCACTCGAGAGTGCACTAATATTGTCTAACTGGATGAAACCAAGTTATTGTTAGATTACCTTGCGGTTGTTCTTTGATATTAATCAAATGATAATCTGCTCTACAAAATTCTATGAAACAGAATATTTTGGAAAACTGGGAAAGGAAACATGATCCACTCAGTTAACATGTGATAAAATCTGAATCATACTAAATTATGTGCGCGTGCCCACAAACTCATACACGCACACATATACACACAAATACGCACCTTCGCCCATAGGATGCAAGCACACACACACACACAAACACACACGCACACACGCACACACGCACACCACGCACACACGCACACACACACACACACACGCACACACACACACGCACACACACACACACACACACACACACACACACACACACACACACACACACACACACACACACACACACACACCACGCACGACGCATGCACACACACACACACACACACACACACACAACACACACACACACACACACACACACACGCACGCACGCACGCACGCACGCTCGCACGCACGCACGCACGCACGCACGCACGCACACACACAACACACACACACACACACACACACACGTAGCTCACTCTATCGATCGATCGATCGATCTATCTATCTATCTATCTATCTATCTATCTATCTATCTATCTATCTATCTATCTATCTTTAGTTAATTCTATATAGCTAGCTAGCCACAGGTCTGTCAAACTCTCTGCCTATCGATCTATATATCTTTATCTACTTATCTATTTTTGTACCTATTTTCTAGTTGTTCTGCAGCTCTGTCTAGCTAGTTAACTAGCTCCTCGCATCCTCACAGGTGGCCCTAAGCACATATGTTGGAAATCTTTTAACACCTTCCTGGGCATTTCAGCTGATACAATTTGTGGTCCCCCCCCCCCCCCCCCCCCCCCCCCCCCCCCCCCCCCCACCCCCCCCCCCCCATAATC
>CM031599.1:101531397-101533897 GCA_018398815.1 Conus ventricosus
GTATTTACACAGTGTCTGTATGTTTGCACACGTTTGCTCTCTATGTTTGTGTGCGTGTTTATGTATTTACACAGTTGTCTGTATGTTTGCACACTGTTTACTCTCAATGTTTGTGTGCGTGTTTATGTATTTACACAGTGTCTGTATGTTTGTGGGCATCTGTTGAACATGGATTACTCAGCCATGTTCAGATGTTTGTAGTGGCTCACTGTCGACAACGTGTTTTGTTTGTTTTTTGTTTTTTTTAACAGGCCACATAAAGAAAGTATTTTCACTGGACAACAGCGACATTATTTACAAACATCAAACAAAGTCATGTAACATGTCACATAGTGTCCTCATAAAATACATCATGACATTTAGAGAAAATACGTTACATAATCATATTTCAGTCTTATTGTTCCATTTGATGCCCAAGGTCACGGACAACACGCAAAAAGAAGGAATTATATTATATGCATTATTAACATTATTCTTGTATTAGTGGTATGTAAGGAAAACCATTTTGTCCCGTATTGCATAATTCATCTCCATCGAGTACAGTGTTTGCCAATTTTATGTCTATAGCATAATTCCTTTAGAAACATTATTAGGTTGGGTTTCATCTTATTAATTCTACATTTGTATATGAAATATTTTCCCATTAAAATGATTAAGTCTAACATATCATCTGTTTTTGTTTTCTCATCAGTGCCAAACAATATAAGCTCTACATTAAATGACAATCTTTCACAGTGTGAACACTTACTTATTAGAGTATTTTCAAGTTGTTTCCAGAAAGTATGTGCAAATTCACATTCCCACAAGTAGTGACTAATCGAATCTTTCTCTCTATTACAGAAGTTACACATGTCACTATCCACAACCTGCATTCTTTTCAAAATACTGTTTGTTACTAAAATTCTGTGACATATTTTAAGCTGGAACCATTTCAGTTTTATTTCTTTTATTTTCTTAATTCTTTTTAGTACGTCTGTCCAATTAATAGATATATTAAGGCGCTGTTCCCATTTCATAAAAGAGCTGATGTTTAAAACTTCAATGTCTTCTATCATAATATCATAGTGAATGCGTGCCCCTTTAGTGGCGCTAACAAATTTTTTGTAACGCTAATGTTCTGTCATTACTGGTATTACTGTCGAGTTTTATTGACATTTTCTTCGCATAGTCTTTTATTGATTGTACGCAACTTATGTATTTAGAAAATTGACCTCAGATCCCAGCTTCTCTGATAGTGTGAACGGCTTATAAAGTTACCATTGTCGTCAAGTATAATGTTTAACCAAAAATATATTGTTCTTCATCCATTTCTTGTAAAAGAACGGTTTATTTCCACTTTGAACTTTTCGTTACAAAAATTAGGTTCAATAGCTAGATCTGTGTTATTTTTTAATTCTGCACGGTTGCAAAAAAAATTATATGCCTGAAAGCATCTCTCCAAAATTATTTATTTTGCTTTGTACAAATCTATCTGGTCCATATGAATCAAGGGCATCGATTTCAGGACATAATGAATGTAGTACTGTTTTCCATTTACAATTTTGCACGTATACTTCCTAATCCAGGCGATTTTTAAGGCTTGGATATATATCTTAAGATTAGGTATACCTAGCCCTCCTTTCCAAATATTTGCACAGAATATTTTCTTTTAATTTTATCATTTTGTTGTTCCAAACAAACTTGAAACACATATTTTGCAACATATCTATCTGAGAGTCTGGAGGGTTGGGCAGGAGGATCCACAAATATACAAGTTTTGATAGCACTAATGATTTTAGCACTGCTATTCTACCTAGAGGTGTAATTACTCTTTTTGACCATATTTTAAATAGATTTTTAACTTCTAAAAATTTATCTGTCACATTGATTTGAGTCATATTTGTCAGATTATTCGTAAACCACACCCCTAGGATTTTAAATTTTAAAGGGTTCCATTCCATTTTATATAAGGGTAAGTACGTGTTCGACGAATTCTTTTTTATCCCTAACCAAACATTAAACGTTTTTTCATAGTTTAATTTAAGTCCAGATATTTGCTCAAATTCATAGAGATCTGTGAACAACTTTTCATGTGATTTCTATCTCCTTCCAGTGTGAAGGTGGTGTCATCTGCAAACTGATTTGTCTTGAATTCTGTATTTTTTATTTTTATGCCTTAACTTCTTGATCTTGCCTTTTTTGGTTTGCTAGTATTTCGGCACATAAAAACAAACAAATAGGGAGATAGGGGATCTCCTTGTCGGCATCCTCTTCCAATAGAAAATCCTGAAGAAACCTTCCCGTTCACTATAACATAAGACCTTATCTTTTCATAAAAAGATAATATCCATTGCTGTATTCCTTTCCGAACCCGAAAGCACGTAGAACCCTACTCATGTATGACAGTCAACAGAGTCAAATGCTTTTTCGAAATCGACAGATACTAATAATCCAGGCAAGCGGTTCACCTCTAAATAGTGAATTACATCATATATGGTTCTTAAACTGTCTCCTATGTATC